>JAQIXX010005798.1:0-13328 GCA_034700605.1 Willowsia nigromaculata
ATCTCCAAAACGCTTGAGAGGTGCAACGTAAAATTAAATATTTAGAGGTTTTCGACTATGCTCTATTCAATGGAAAACGAATTTTTAAAATCGGTCATTGGCTTATGCGGGTCATCCCATTGTCAGTGATTTGACAAAAATTTCATCACATTAAACAGCTAAGCGAGCCTGTTTCAGACGAATGTGTTTGAACCGTCGACCATTACAGTCGAGTATTCCAACTATTGTGATAAGTGTAGACCCACCATTGTCTTTTTAAACAGATTAGTAGACAATAAGAACAATGAAGAAAAACACCGACAAGTAAAGGATAAAGCAAGTTTGTATATCACAGTTTGCATGTCTAATAACTCGAACTTCTAAAATATTGACTTCATATCAAAATTAAATACTTATTAATAAATCAACGCAAAGTTCAGTTTATTCTTCAGTTCAGTTCAGCACATTTCAACATTTCCAACAACTTCTTACAGCATACTGCATAATATACATTCCTTTTATTTTTTAAATGTATCGTACTTCTAAAAGTCACATATTGCTTTCATTACCAAGCATAAAATTGGGCTGTAAACTGCATGTAATCTAATTCGTCAATGTGAAAGTCAATGGCATTCCAAGCAATATACCATGATTCCAGACAATCATAAGTAAAGCTAACATAGTCTACCTAATCCATTATAAAAATATTACCACTCTACACATTGTCACACAATTTTTCATTTTATGAATTTTATGTGAATTTTTTGATTCTATAGTAGTATATGAGCGACTATGCAAACCATTTCAAGTCGCATTAAATGCCCTAAGTTAAATAACAGCTCCGAGACATAGATTCATAGATCTATTCCTGATACTACGCTGTGTGTACGCATATAATAAAAGATCAAAGTATTTTTAAAGTTTGCGAACGAATAATGTAGTTCGTTTTTGGAAATTACAGGTATCTTCATCTTGTCGACGGTTCAAACACATCCATTTTCTTGATCCTTATCATTCTATTGTTCTTTTCCTTATCTCTTAATCCGATTTCTGGTCGAGGGTTCGAACGGTCTAGCTTTCTCACTATACCATATACTTAATATGACAAACCCAGCGAATAGCAATGCAAACAACAAACGCTTCGTGCAGTTACAAAGTCTATTGGACTTTGAGTATATGGATTTCAATGGAAAACAGGAGACAAATGCTCAAAATATTTAGTGCTAGCAAACGTTGATGAAAGGAAAGATGAAAATGATTAATTGAGCTGTCACCAATAATTCTAGTAATAATTTTTGGAACCCTTGCATCTGTCAATAGAGACTAGGGAGAGTCATCCTTTCAAACAGTACTTCCTGTCATTTTTGTCTGTGAGTTTTGCCTCCCGTCCTTTCTCAAATTACTAATGCAATCAATCATCGCATACTTTATAGATTTATCTCTTGTCGATTATTTTTGGAACGCAAATTTCTCTAAAAGGAAATATGCAATACAAATAAAACCTTTCTATAACCAATAATATGCACGGAAGAGTATTTACTAAATTAATTAATCAATCAATTAAATAATGTACCTGGGTCGGTTCTAGCAGTCCAACTTCGATATTTGATAGAAATTTGGCCATGTATATCTCATGAAATAATGTAATGTAATCTAATCATAATGCACATGCTTCTCCAGTAATTATAATACTTCCGTTCGCTAAAATGCAAGAGTAATTCGTTAAAACGGAAGAGGGAAAAGTCTTATTTATGCATGAATAATGGGATTAAATTGTAAAGAAATAGACTGATAATCACGATGCACACTCCAGAAAGCATTATTTTTATTTTATATAGTTTAGCATTCTTGTCACGTAATTCTTAATGCTCCTGTGGTTTGTTCTATTTAAATTTTACATTGTTTTGAGCATGGACCTTGAAGTAGGAAGATTTTCGTGTGATAAAACAAGTGTGAAGCGTGAGCTACTAGGCGGAAGCAAAGAAGAAGGGGAAAACCTAGAGTGAAGATTTTTTCTCCAATTTGTATTCATTTCTTGATCCCCAACTAAATTACAAACTGCGTCAACTTGTGTTTTCATTTGAAATCGTGCAGCTATGTAGGTTCTTAATTCATGTTTAATCTATTTAGCGTTTATGTGCTGGGACGAAAATGATGAGACGAAACACTTTAAATTCCATGTACCCACGCGCATATTGGAAGCTCCTCTGCCCTCTGCTGCTAATAATGCTTGTTTTTATAATCTCAATCAGACACTTTAAGTAACAGTAATTTGAATAAATTTGTGCGGGCTCGTGAAAAATTTACGGATCTCAGTATTTGTTTTTGGGAATCAAAAGTTTAATAACGGAAGCGTCCAAAAGAACTTTTGTGTTGTTGCTTCATTAATACAATAGACAAGTTTACCTGGCCACCTTGTAGTTCCTGCACGTAAAATTAGTATACACAGCGAGTAGTGAGAGTTAATTTTGTAGTCTGAAACTGAAATTTTATAAATGCTACAATTTCTCGGCTGGAGACGGAAACAGAAATTAGAATACAGAAAAGTAAAGTATAGCAAATGTATAACTAGTTCGTGTTTCTTCATGAAGACTATGCGCCTTCAATAAGAATCGGTATACCCGTCACTTCATTTTTCCTGTTTTATTTCACTCATTCCGACATCAACACCTTGCGTTGCGGAAGCATACATAAAAGAAAATATGATTTTCATGATTTTAGCTATTCTTCCATTTGGAATTTTCTATAAAATATAGAAGTACACATTTATGCGTATTATTATTTTTCGTATTTCCTTGAAGCGAGCGCTCATTTTCCATTCTTTCCTATGATATTATTCATTTCTCTCTCTGAGTTAAGCCCTGCCAGAAACTGGAGACTTATTTTCGTCCTCCATGTACGAAATCATTGCACAAATGTTTTCTCTATTTTTTGCTTCCCCAAATAGCAGAAAGCTCAGACAGCTTCATCTCCACTCCATGCAGTAGGCCACGCCAACTTCAGTTCTCTGCAGAGTGGAAGCCGATGGAGAATAGGAGACGGGAACGTTAATAGAAAATTCATGGCTAATTTGCAATTCAAAGTATATGCATAAATTACAAAGAGGCAGTAGAAGAACGAAATAAGTTGTGTGTTCTCGCTCACACGGCAGCCGTTACGAGTTGTACTATTTGTATTTCAATCCATCCGCATTTTCGTCTTTTTCACAAGTTATTCATACGCTACTTAAAATATTGGCTATGCAAAAACAGTTGAGCAACGACTTTTCATCACAATGTACAATCTCCTGATTGTTGATTAGTCCTGTTCTACTGTCTATTTTAATGTGATGGTTTTGGTTTTCTCTATTTCAGCAATGCTAAATAAGCAGTCGATATTATTTCGATTTCGCAAGAAACACTATTATGTACACAATTGCAAGCAGTTAGCTGTTTTGAATCGGTTCACGGATGTATGTACTAAATGCTTCTTTGTCTATGTATGTAATTTCCAGATACTTTCATTATTGCGTTCAATATACTCTGTTCCGGTTAATTTATTATTATTGCGCATATCGGGATTATGCGCTTTGTCGTTGATTTGCTTTGAAACTATGTACAAACACGTGATACTCAAAATGAGCTTTTCACAATAACTGTGTACAACATTAACGTAATATTTTCAGTAAATCCCAGTTTGACATAACACACTGTTCATTGTGTCAAAGAAAGCACTTTTGGAATTGCACCAGATTGCTTTGATCGCCCCTACTGTTTTGACTTTTGATGTGTTGTAATTGCAATAATATTATTCATCTGCATTCCACACTCTTCGTGCCATAATATGTTGTGCTTAAAACGCTCTCGCATCATTGAGAATTGAAGGTGATTTTTTTATTTTTTTTTTTGTGGGGAGCTACTGGTAAAAAATGCAAAAACTCCAATATTTCATTCGAATTGCTAAAGCAAATAGCAAATCTAATTACATTTCAGCTAACGCATGAATGCATAATATAAACAAAATGACGGTAAATGTTGAGCTGGCAAAAAAACATCATATTTTAGAAATCTAATAATCTCTTAAACATTTTTACACAGACAAGCAAACGTAAACGTCATTGCTTTTTGCTAAAAATAGATTGAGTATAATTCTGATTTAAAGCTTAATTTGGTTCTTTTTTCTACTTTTCATGTAATAGCTGCGTGTGATGGAGCAGCAGCTGTCGGAAGCCACAGCCAATGCAGCATCCTGGGCCATGGGAGAAGACCCTGAAAAGGTTTGCTCTTTGCAGCACGCTGTCAGAGAGAAGGATCGTGTCATTTCCAGACTAGAATCTCAAGTAGAAGAACAGGTAATTTTCTTTTGTAATCTTTAATTTATTTTATGTAAGCTTTTAAGCTGTTCTCTGTATCATGTCTTCATTGCGTGCATTACTATTACTACAACGAGCTCCAAACGACACGTATATATATTTAACCGAAGACGACAATGATATAGTCACATTTTTGCATTCCTTTCTCTCTTTGCCTTTTACAAAGTCTTGAAATTCCGCGTAGCCCTCTTTTCTCACATCTCAAGAGTAAAGTCATTTACTGATCGTGAGACAGGCTCTTTTAATTTTGTTCTCGTGTTGTTGGAAAAAAGTAAGATGGGAGCGAAGAAGTGACTAGAGGAACTGACAACTGAGCGATGTGATTAATAAAAAAAGAGTCATCCATAAAATACTAATTTAGAGAAGAAAAAGTGTGTGATAAGGATTAGAACATGTCACTCCACAAGTATTAATTAGCTAAACCAAATAACATGCTATATATATGTGAAGGGCTCCTCCTACATTCAGTTCAGTTTTTGTTCCAGAAGGAGGATTGATAAACGTTACACGTGCGGAATGAATATAGTACAAATAGTCTAGATGAAATCGTTTTAAAACTAGAACAATATACTATATACATACTGATGTAAAAAATAATATACCTGTTATGTTACATTCACATTCCACAAGAGCAAATGACGTATATGTGCGTGTATATGGATGTATGTTAATACAAAGCCGTTGTACTGGAAAAGGAATAATGAAGTTTGTTATTCCTGCGCTTCATTAACTTTTCTAGAGAAGTCATGCATGGAGAATATTCGGGAGAGATCTATTATTGTTCAGGGAACATGGAAAAAAATGCAAACTTACAGTAGAATTCCTTGTGTGTTTATGTATATATCAATTCTATTCTGAAAATAGTTTTTATGCATATTTTATAGTTAGTTAACACACTCATACTTACAGTTCTTTCGTAAGAAAAGAATAAGAGTCAAGTAGATTAAAAAGTTGTATGTTCATTTTTTTCCGGCTGTGCCTCACTCAACAAGACATCAAGTTTATGTTGTATAGTTGTGTTGTATGGTATTACACTGGTTGCTTATTTTCTAGAAGACGGAAGGAAGAAAAGTTGAATCATATTTCAATGTCTAATTTCAGCTCAGAAGCACGCACACACAAAACAGGAGTTTTATCAACCGAGTAATAATATCAGACTGGTAAAGTTATCAGGGCTGCTCCTGTAAGCTTTCATGGAGGCTAATAGCTAAACATATAAAATAACAAGATTTTTAACCTCTACGCTCTTTTGTCTCTCACTCTCTCTTACCCGCCTTTTGAATACCACTACACTTAAGGTTTCCATATTATACTGTAATACCCAGCAAACATTGTTAGTTCTTTTTAATTTTTTCGGTTATATATGATGCTATAAGTAATGAGCCAAGGAAAAAAAGCGAAAGAAAAATGTCTGTGCATTATGTACATGAAAGTCTATGAACAAAGTTGAAAGGAAAAAGTTCACTTTTCGTTTTTCTTTCCACTTCTTCGCATGTCATGTTAGTTTGTTCGATGGTAATATGAACTATATTGTTGCTTGCTTGATTCGAGGTTTTTATTACCAGAAATCAACTCTCCATGAATGTGCCGTGGTGGTGGTCGTCGTCTTCTTGTGTAAAGCTCCTGGTGTGATGAATGAGCGTCAATAGAACAGGAAGTTAGTCATTTACCACTTTGGTGAACAAAAGAATAGACTGTTACTGGTGGAGTAGGACCTTTAGTATAACTGCTGGTGTATATTACACACTTTCCCATTTATGGCCTTTATATCAAAATGAATACACATTTTTTTCCGCTTCCCGTCTGTTAGCGAACATAGAACTCAACTATAACATCAGCAGTAGAAAGTAGAATGGAAACATTGCTGCTAAAGACCTGACCTTTTCCCTATTGCATTAGAATGTGCTTTTTTCACTTGTCTCACTGTTGTAGTAACTGCAAAACAGGATTTTAATGGGGGTAAGATATGCTGTTGTTGGATAATGTAATCACTTGTGTTTTCGCTACACACAGGTATATAGCCAACAGCTAATTTATCGTTAGTGCTTTAATGCACACCACCATTAAAGTTGCATAATCATCATCCATTATTATGGTTTTAATTTATTGGAGGCTCGTTACATGAAAAGAAGCTGATCTACCTGCATGTGGTTTGGAAATACGGAATTGCCAAAGACTATAGGCGGAATAAGCACTTATGCAGTTTTGTATGTCTATTTACTTAGGTAATATCAATTACTATTCTGGAGGAGTAGGACGTATCACAAGCTGGTAGTTTCTTCAGGTAATGATGTGTTACATTAGGGAAGTCTCATCATTAGTTTAGTAATATTATCCACAAATATGATTTTGAAGCAGCTTGTCCAAATCTAGTGCAACAAAGTATGAGTTGCATCATTAAATTGCCTAAGTTTGGCATATATCCACAATGCCCCCAAACACTTTAATAAAAACATTACATTACCCAATTAAAACTGATTATTAAAGTGGCTGTACACATCGCATCCATTATTGTAACGAGTTGTGTAAGACATGCACATGTCTATACCCCTATACCCCGGACAGAAGGGTCAATACATTTATTGTATCATTTTACTCTCCAAGTTAGCCATCCATCAATTCATTAAACTTTGAATCAGTCGGAACTAAAGAAAACCTGTAATAAAAATGTTTCCGCTTACAGGATAATATTTAAAAATAATTAATTGTTGTGTTTGATTACAAGCATAACCCTACACTATTAACATAAATGCTGACTAGTGACTGCAGTATGATGTCATGGAAGCGTAAACATTTTTCTAGTTTCTTGTTGTATGGTTTACTACTCATCTCCATTCAAGTCCATTCATCATAATTTTGTTGCATGGCAACAATAGTTTAATTGTATTGACTTAATAATAATTAATAAAAATATGATTAATGCTTTCGCTATATGCTGAGAAACAAAAATGCCTTATTATTTAGAAAATTTTACAAAAAAAATGACAAAAAGTAACAGGCACCACCGAGATTCGAACTCGGGACCTTCTGTTTACTAGACAGACGCTATAACCAACTAAGCCATGGCGCCCCTGTTGAGAAACGGAGGTTGGATTTTTGCTCTTGGATTGTGACAAACACGCAGCAATACTAGCTTTACCATTTGATGTGTTGTTGGCGTTGCATTGGCACAAGTCGGGTTCTCTCTCACTCGCTTTTGGCTCGGCTCCTGCTTCGCATTACCTTTCCATTTTTTCTTGTGTATGGTATGCTCAATGCCAAACAGTATCTACATCATCTACAGAAAACGTGAATGTGTATTTGAATCCATGTGTCGCATTGCCTGTCTTCATGTTTTAATTTTTTATTATGATCCATAATGTATGCATTACATTATCGTTTTTTACTTATCAAATTGTTTGGACTCCCATTCCATCAATCACTACAAGATTTTTAGTTTATATGAATCAATTTATTACAAAGCAACTCCATAATATACTTTAGGCCAAAGCAACCTGCAAATATTAACTTGAGAGTATGATTTTTTCAAGCTGCAGTTTGTTCTTTGGCAGAATAGGTTAACAATTTATGCACCTACGTAACTAGAATTTGCTCTTGATATGCACATCCACTTACATTTACATGAAAGTAGAGATATTTACGCAAAACTTGTCATAAACTAGGTAATCTGAATTCATGCTGATTAGACGTTATCGTAACTTGTTCAATAATGCCAACAAATGCTTTTGTGGGATTATACGCACCAAGTTTAGGTCTGCCTTGACTTTGCTTGCAATTAACAAGGTACATTTTCGGTCTGGTTTTGTATTGAATTTTGAAGCAAGCATGCATTCGTTGGCTTAAGATTGAGAAACTGAACGAAAAACATCCGCCAAGTAATGCAATGCATTAACTCAAAGCTAAACTCAAACTAGAAGCTTGGAGGCATAAAGATGCATTTTACACGTTCCCATAATAAAACAAAAAATGATTCGAAAATTTTACTTTCTGTATGCCCACACCTGGATTTTGACAATTTTTCCTACAGTCACTAATAAGTACTTCAAAATACACGTTTTGTCTGAAATGTTATAATATTCATAGAAAGCGTGCATTCTTTAGTATTGGCTTTAAAACGGATGACTATCATATGAGTACTCTAGTTTCCAGCTTCCCGTTGAGCAAATATCGTTGGAATAAAACAAGATACTTGGGTTCCCTTTTTTATTCATCCGAAGTAGTATACATTTTTTATTCCACACTAACTAGTCCATTTCGTTGCGACGTTGTAGGTACATATTTATTACAACCATATCAAACCAATGACTATCACATCAGGCTGACATCCTGTGCTACCATTTCCCCTGCAATATTATGGCCATTTTCTCAATCTATTTTGAAAATGGGAATGGATGAAGATAGCTTCATGTAAGAAAGAAGAAAATGTTATTCCCCCATGGATTTCTTTTCTTGTTCGCTCTAACCACTTGACTCTTCTTCTTTCCAAGTGTGTCTTTTACAGTCTACAACAATTCGCAAGAAACTGTTCAAGTGCACTTGCGTACATACGCCAGAGAGAGAACAATGTCCAATTTCGCCTGTATAGTAGTCATATGTATGCTTCAAGCATGACACTAGAGAAAATGGGGTACTATGATAGGACATTGTTGAAATGAGACAAAGGTAATTTAATGGCAAAACCTTCGTACATTATGAGATAGAATTCATATTGAATTATTTTTCTTTTCACAAAAAAAAATCATCACAATCTTTTTATTCTCTCTCTTGCTCAAAAGCATCCATACTTTACAGTACGTTCAGAGAGATAGTCTCATTTTTATTAGGTACAATTTCAACTTTGTACTTACGACGTGACCATTTTAAGCTGTTGAATTGCCCATCCAAAGAAATCTGTTTTCCTCCCTTGTACGCAATATAGGGAAAAAAGATATGAATGGGTTTGCTATTTCTCTCGCGAATTCTTCAAGTCATTAAAGATGCACGAGTAACAAAAAATATAGGCTTTCTCAGGATGACATAAAAAGTAGTGCCAAAATCAGCTTTAACCGAAGGAAAGTCCTTCGGATTCGAAAACTACAACAATAAAGGTTGACTCCGTTAGTTCCTAGGCTTGTCGTCAGCCAAGCGACATACCGATGGGGCTCTTATTGGCAGTTTGGCATATGTTAAACCCATATGAAGTCATGCAACAACTTCTACATATATTGTTGGGTTGTGATTTTGAATCTTTCGTTTAAGCCCTCAGAAAACTTCTTGAGATTTAGGCTACCCGTAATTGCATTTTGCTCTTTTGTATCTCCCTTTTTACAGACGATGCTGCTGGTAATGGTCTCGTAGTTTTGCCAACATTGAAGCTGTGTAAGAACGTTTAGATAGGCATTTCTGTTCAAGGTCGAGAATATAATCTTGCAAAAGGATTCTATTGTTAGCCGAAAGAATATATATTAATCCCTGGATAGAGCCTTTTCTCATTTTACACAGTATTATGCGGTTTAGCTAACAGAACAGAACATCACGGGCTTAGCGTTTAACTTCTAGTTATTCCTTCAAACTGGAGAAATGCGAAAATAATGTATTTTACAGCAATAAACTGCGTAACGAAACCTGGTTATCTTTGAATTTTGAAAAAAGCAAAATCTAGTAAAAAATGAAATTTCAATAGTACGAAATCGAGTAAAATAAGTCATTAAAATATTAAATGCATATGATGCAAACATTTTAAAAATAATAATGCTTTGAAAAATTTTGTTACACGTTTTGGTTCTGTTTTCATTTTTCATAAATTTATACCTATATATTTCTTACCTTTAACAACTTATTATGACCTATACTTACAGATAGAAGGGAATGATCAATATATAACTTTCTGAGACAATTTTCATACTTTTACTTGCATATGACTTACCAAGTTACAAATGAAAATGTACCATCGTATCATATTGCTGCGTACGTCGAGAATTAGGACTCTAGAGGGCCATAAAGACTGCTCAGAGAAAGTAAATGGGTTCTTCAGACCCAAACTGTAACTTTCACCATTCCAGTCTAAACTCTATATTATTTTCATGAAGAACTCTTCTTACATAAGCTCAAACAATTACAGTAACTCTTTCGTTTACTAGTACTCCAAAGGAGGATGATGTATTCGCTCACTTTGCAAACATTTTCCCTTGCACGTCTATAGTATATAATTCGTTCAGTAGAGAAGGGAATTATGCATTTGTACATTGTTTATCTGTGTATTTTGCTTTACCGTCTATGTGCACGTCCTATATAGTAGGTTTCACTTTTGTGTCTGTTCTCTCTCAGAAGGTATGAAGTTCACATAATTTCAAGGACAGTTTTTTTCCAGCAACATGTCGTGAACTATAACTGTAATATTACTTTTAGGACAACATTTTTGTATCACAATAGAAGGAGAATATTAAAGGCGCTACTTGTACATGAATGCACATTATGACGTACTGCAAATTTCACGGCAAAATTCTTCGTGTGTAGCAAAAACTTACTGGGATGTGTGACTGCTGTTTCTATTACAATATGTGAAACTGCATAACTCAACAACTCCCATAATAACAATGTGTTATTTGCCCTAAAACTCCCACAGGGAATCTTCTAATGTCTCTTTTCACTATCAAATGAAAGCCGAGGAAATATAATCATCATCATCATAATAATAATACATAATATTATCATCATGATGGCATGTAGTAAATCATTATACATGAGGCACAGTAAGATACTTCTGTAATATATTTATGGTGAACCGGTGACTTTTCTGTTAATACTATATTTCCGTTGTGGAGAAATGAAAGCAGCATAAAATACACGTATGGTTATGGTATATGGTACACATGAGATTTAAGATGAAAAACTTCCTTCATAGGTTTTGTTTGTGAATTTTGGAAAGAAATAGTAAAAGTAATAAAAATGTCGAGTTCGAAAAGTTCAACTTCAAAAACAGGCTTACATTTTAAAGATTTCAAAAAATTCCTTGCCATCTAATATCAATCCTGTAATGTTGTAAAATGAGCTACAGTAATAGTTAAAGCAAATCCCAGAGAATATGAAGTAAAAGTTACAGAAGCATAAATACTGTGTGTAATGTGGAACCATTTTTCTGTGGTTTAAGGTCTTAAGAAATAAACGATTGTTGCATTCAAGTGGAAACAATTTTGTTCCTCCGATATTGTGATTCGCACTAACGGAAGCATGCAAACATTTTGTGAACTGTGTCTGGCTAAAACCATAGGCCACCGTTTTGTTACGTAAAAACTAGCCTTCTTGGTTTAGTCAACTTGGATAAATATTTGAAATGGATGTATCAACAATGTTGCAGTCCTATTTTAATAAGAGGATGAAACCTGGACATGTTTAGGCGAGTTTTCAAAGGATTTTCGAGCTTATTCCCTTTGTTGTCTTTATATGACTCTTACCCGAAACTTTCCGTATCCAATGTTAAGTTTACAGAGTCCTTTTATAGTTTTGACTCTTGAGTCCCATTCATCGCTGAATTGTGGGCTCTTTTATTACTTTCTTAGATGACATTTAGTGCCTACAGTTCAGTACGTGTCACGTTCAAACTCAATGACGGTTCACTTCCCTGTCAAGAGAAAGAAATCGGGTGTAATTGGTGTCTGTGTCGGAGAGCGTTAGTGGTACATACTATACATAGCAGGTAGTATGGTAGTCTCAAGAATTTCAAAGACACACAGGGAGTAAAAGTGCTCTTATGAAAACTCTGTTGTGTCTCAACTCACTATAAATCCTGAGCTTATAAACATAAAAGACATAAAATACATTATCCCATCACTGTGAAGGGCAGAAATGATATATGATTGTCTCTTAATTACGAGCAATGGAGGACTGGCACAGCTTCTTTGTAGTGTACTATAATTATGCATGAAAACTTAATACTATCTTTCTTGCTATTATTATTTCAGAGAATACTTCGCCTTCAGGAGTCGAGGCAGGTGGAAGAGAAAGCTGCGAAAATAAAAGAATGGGTTTCCAACAAGCTTCGTGATGTAAGTTTGCAAAATTGTACTTTTACCTCATCAAGATTTCAACTATTGTGCAATTTTTTTTTTGGGTTTTCTGGGATTTCGCATTCCTGCCAGAGAAGGGATTCGCGATGTGTATTCTGATTTTTAATATTAACTTTCATTTATGTTAATTCAATAGTTGGAAGAGCAAAATGAACATCTTCGAGAGCAGAATCAGAAATGTGAGACACAATTGGAACTTCTCCGATCCCGACTTACCCAACTCTCGCAACTCAACACGCTGTCTTCGAAATCAAAAGACCGACATTCCACTGAGGTAAGAAAAACTACAAGTTTTACTTTCGCATTAAATTATGCATTTAGAAACGGCGAGCGTTGTGTAAGAACTGATCTACATAGCTTATGTGTGTATGATTGTATCTTCTTGTCTTGCTCTCGAACGATTCATTTTTACGAACTAAAAAACTGTACCTGGTTCCTAATTGTACTTTTTGAAGAAGTTTTTAATTAATTGGGCGTAGAACAGATTGTGTTTAATGAGCCTCAATGCATTTTCCCATTTCAAGAACTGCTCAATAATAAAGTAATTTCTTGAGAAAATAAACTAATTTAGAGCAAAAAGTGTTTGGAAACGCAATTAGAAGAATAGGAGCAACTCTGGGGCAATATGAATAAAATTATAATAATGAGTTTATGTGTAAGTTCTCTTTATCCAAACAGATATTTTCACTGCTTCTTCAAGCAAGAATTTTAAATTAGCAACTGCTTGATTAATCTCCTGAGATTTTTATTGTAATTACTGTCGACAGCATCATATAACGTATTCAAGAATTTCTGGATAATTTCATATACTTGTTTTTAATGCTGACTGCCGCTTTGAAAAATATCTCACATATAACAACACTTCTCGTTTTACAAAGGACTCCTCACGTGGAAGTTATGAAGGGGACAGACCACCAAGCGACGAAAGTCCACCTCCCGACTCAGGTGAAAAC
>JAQIXX010005799.1:0-13325 GCA_034700605.1 Willowsia nigromaculata
ATCTTAATAGCAGGTTGCAGTCTACGTGTAAGGATTTGTAAGAAACAAATGGCTGAATTTGTAAACCAAATGCTGAAACACTGTATGGATTGCGAGCAAGAATTTAAACAGTATACTGATCAAAGCAGACGTTTTCAGCAAATAAAGCTGTTGGGAGAAACTATTGTCATGCTTTTGGCTCTGGGCACTGTCATCGTTCCATTTATATTTGGATTGTTCCTTTTCCAGCCGTTTTCTCCCCTGAGACGGATCCTGGTGGAAGTTCTGGAAATCCCTTTGACACTGAATTGGAAATATGTCCCACTGATGCTAATAATAGACTACTTTATACTTTGTCTCTCTGACGTTATATTTATTATTGATTTAATGGGTGTCCTTTACTTTCAGTCTACAAGTTATTGGCTTTATTTTCTAGAGCCTACAGAAATTATAGGGATGGACAGTCACACACAAATGGTGAAACTCAAGTGTCGCTTTGGCTGCATTTTGGATCATCAAAGGTTACTGGAACTGTACAGGAATCATCAAGTTTTGAATCGAAATTGGAATGAAATATTTGCACATTTTTTGATAAGCATTCATCAGACATGCTTTCTTGTTTTATTTGTTACGGGCTTCTATGTTTGCATTCGACATTTTGATCACATCCATGAGCCTGGGATTCAACTAGCTCCCATAGTGGTCATTCTGATAATATGCATTGAATTTTATCAAACAATATTTATATCTGGGTATGAGGTTGTATCAAACTGCTATATAACAAGTTTAAGAAGCTTTATACATTTAAGCGAAAGAAAACATGTGCGAGCATTGAAAACTCTTACGTCATTTTGGTCAATTAAAGGTAGTATTACGTATCCATTTTTTAACTTTAGCAGAAACCATTTTTTTGAATTTTGTGACACAGCAATTGACCTTTTGGTTAATTTACTAGTTACGTTTTAGTCTCAAACTAACGAAAATTTTAAAAAACTCCATTTAAGACTATTGAAGTTCTGGCACACCCTTGCCCACGCAGTTTTGGTTGCTAAGCATTGATAACCATCACAAAAGTCAGTAAGAATAAACTATAAAAAATAATAACTGGGCATTCATTTCATTTTTATAATGTATGGATTTTTTCGATACGCAAAGCTTACATTTGGTTATGATGACAAAAATAATTCTTACGGGATTGCAGGAAAAACTGAATAGTACAAAGGAATAAAGAATCTATTACGTAAAAAAGCTTTGCAAGAAAATGTAAAATGTATAAATTTAAATATTATCTATAATTAAAATTTTTTTTAGAATGCTGCAAGAAAATGTGTTCAATGTTCTCAGCACGTATGGCACATTGGTTTTGTTTGAGTATACGTGGGTTGACAAGACAATTATTGCTGTGGTAAGGAATTGCTTTGATTTAAAAAATTTCATTTCAGATAGAACAAATAGCTCAACAGCGCAAACAAATCAAATATAACAATGGAGGAAAATCCACACAAAAATATAAATGAAATATAGTATTAAACTTTTTATAATTAGTGTAAACAATTTTATAGCACTTAAAAATTATATAAATTGACAATTGTAAAATAAAATGATTTCTAGATTTAATAAGAAATATCGGTATTTATTGCTCTGCTCTGTCTCTCTTTACCAAAATTTCTATTTGCTCCAGATTTAAATGATTTTATCTGTACTTTATTAGCTTTATAGTCTAAGTTTCTCAATAAGGATAATGGCCTCCCAAAAACTACATAATTAGCTATAGGTTACCAGTGATGTGGAATATGGTTTGTTTTGTTTGAAGAAGTTACTATGCTTGCAAATATTTCTTCTAAATCTTTCTAGCTTTGAAGGAATTTCTTCTAATGCGTTGCTCTATATGTAAAATAGATAAGAATGAACTTTCAGATATGAAAATAATTTTTAGCAAAAAGCTGTCAGTCATATCCTTTCTGGTTTTCTGAAGTCTCTGATAACAATTTAAACATTTCTTGCTATAATTTTCAATTTTTGCAAATGAACTTTTAGTGGAAGCATCGTGCATAAGTGTTAAGCACTGTCGCATTAAATCTATCCACGCAGTTAAAATTATCGGATGTTGAAAAAACGTTTAAGTAAAGTAATGTAAGTGCTTTCATATTCAAACGCTGCCATAAAACCTATTACATTGTCAAACCACAACGGAAAATATTATTACTAACAATTTAACTTGTTTTTGCCTTTTGTTAGACTAGACACACCCCGCGGTTCCGAAATCATTAATTGCCCAACCTTTTCCATTGTATTTTATTAATAGTGCGCATAAATTTTTTTATTCTAATCTGGAAGCACCACAATACATTACACTTTTGCAAAAACACAAGACAAAAAAAATATTTCTAAATCCTCCTAAATGTGTTTCATTGACGCATATCTTTAATAAGCATATCTTTAATTACGAAATTTGCATGAGATATAACCTCCAATAAGAGCTCGCAAAAGCACATACCATATTATGAGCAATTTCTTTTTACCCGTGTATCTCTATTTTTTGGATTCGCTACATTAATTCAAGCAATTAGGAGCCAAAGAGAAGGGAAGATTAAGAGGTTTCTATTTTACAACAGCATTAAGGACGGGATATCTTATATTTAAAATAAGCCCTCAATTTTTTTTATAATTTTGATGTATTATTCATTCTGATTGCACTTATTTGTTCTGCTTTTATTTCGATTGCTTTAAGATTACAAGTATAGGTAATGCTAAATATTAGGATGTAATTGGTAATTTCAAAATTACTTGAATGTGTGAACAATAAGTAAAAAACTGCAACTCCTGATTTTATACATACAGGATGATACAGTATATTACAAAAGAACAATTGCTTTAAATGTGAGTTTTAAAACAGTTTTCACATAATTAAATTGTGTCATGCGACCAAGCACAAGTAACTTCCCATGACCGATTAAAATATATTTGCAACTTTGTTGAAACTTGCGCACTTCCTTTCTCTCTAGCCTTCCACAATTACAAACGTATCTACTCCAAGAATCAAAAAATTTCCTTTCCTGAACACATACGTAGATTCCAATTTGCAAAATTATCATCCAGAATGTAAAAGCTCCAAAATTGCCAACAAAAACTGTCGCTCTAAGTATAAAATTTAGTTCATTCCAATGACAAAACAACAGATAATTAGAAATCACCGGGACAGTTGTATACACAACATGACACATTACTAAAAGTGGGCCTCCGAAATATGTAAAATTTGCATGTAACACTTGAAACAGTCTGTAGTAATACTGCAAGTTCTTCAGCTCACGGAAGTCAGATAATGTCTGGAACTTCTTCTGCCTTTCTAGATGAAATTCTCTTGCGAGAATAATAACTAATACATACAGATAACTCACAACTATTGAACCCAATGCAGCAATTGTTCCGAAGAAGATCAGGAAGAAATAACCATGATATATTGAAATTAATAACCCGGTAGGGAAATACGAGTAAATTTGAAGTGGAACTAATTGTCCGATAAATAAGGCACCTCTGGGATCATAAAGGCATATCAGGAATCCAAAACCAGCCAGTGTGAAACAGCATGTTGATCCGGACAGTATTCCAACACTTAGTAATATGTTATAAATGTTCTTTTCTGGAATAAAATCAGGCATAAATTTTTCTGAAAATAAGAGAATAAATATAAAGGCTTAAAAACACTTTTATTTATTCATTCTGTATTATCGAAATAATAAATTTACCTTGTAACGTATTTACAAACAGAAATAACCCGTTAGTGAAAGCAAGAAAATCCTGTTCAACCGCCATCAGTTTCCCGTATACAACGCAGACAAATACAACAAATGAGGAATAAAGAATTGTAAGAGAAATATTTGTGACATTTTCGGTCATAAATATCTTTCCGCAAATACCCAACGCAGCAAATAGCCAGATGGAACCCATTTTTCTGTTTCTGGAAACCCTATGACGAGTTTGAGGATCCTTTGAAAGCGATAGGCGTAACTTGGTGGAATCAAACTCAAAGTTATATGAACCACACTTGTTCCCAAAATTAATAAGTATTTCAAGTAAACTGTAATATCTTGTGTCAAACATCATAAATGTAAAGAAAGGAATTAGCTTTTAGCAAGTCATGCTTTAATTTAGAACTGGACAGCGTTGAAGCATTACTTGGAATAATAAACTACGGATTTACTTTGATACAAGAAAAAGTCGTAGGCGAGGTAATCAATACAAAAGTAGGCGTTGTTGACATGATTGTATTTAAAGACAAGTAATAAAAAAAGCAGTTCGATTTAAAACTGTTGCCTCACATATTTTTTACGTACATAGTTAGTTTAGTTTATTTAGAGAAAGAGTGGAAGCTATAAGCTACTGTATATATTTTTTGAAAATATGAAATACACGTGGAACAATGACTGCGCTATTAGCAAAGAAAATTGACATTTGATTTATACAAATAGATAAATACAATTGCTTTTCTTCTCGTTGATCGGTTTGTGTAAAAGGAAAACATGTTTTAGAAAGGAAATTGATTTTATCACTTATCTAATCTTACGTTATAAATATTTTAACATTTGGATATTAGAAAATTTTTGACAAAAGTTTCGCATAAAATAAAATAATTACAAGTTAGCGCACCAAATAAAATAACAATCCTGTGTTGATTTCCTCCGTGAAATACATATCTACTTTTTGAAGAACAATAAACTGTGAGCTTTGATTGAACACCGCAAACTATAATGTGTTTTTGGTTTGTAAACCTATTTGCTTTAAGCTCAAAGTATTACAGAATGCAGGCAAGTAGATAAAATACTCGTAAATAAGGAAGAGAAGTAAGCAGGTTAATGTTTGTTTCAACCTTGAGTCAACATGTATGAGGATTAAAAAATATCGCAGGAAAATATCAGTGGAAAAATACTGTTTCTTTCTAAAATTATACGTGGGATGTAGATTATACGTCTGGAGTAATTTAATGCTAGAAAAACAATGCTATATGCCCATTTTAGTTTGGGAGTTGTATATTATACGTGAAAATGTGACTTAAAATATCATTACCATTTACTATTGATTCAAACTAATGACTTCTGTCAATTTGTTGACAAGACTCGTAATCGACTACAAGTTGTAGCAAATGTAACACAACAAGGCATAAAAGCTGAATAGCTAACCGTTAACTAACATATTCCCATTAGTTTCTTTTTACTGGTTGCTTAAAACATTAGATTAATTAGTTACCTGAATCTTGTTTTAACTGTAGATGTCCTATGAAGGTTTTGGATAAACTCGGTCGGAGTAATTTTCAAGGTCAATACAGAGTTTGAAACGTAATGAAGCTTTCAATATATTGCATACAAGTCAAGCTATTATAATAAAAAGTCAATTGAGAAATTGATATACCATACATAATATACCAATGAAAATTCCGTTTGGAATTAGCACACCTATGATCCTAGGATAATATTCAATATGACATGTTGTTCTCACACGCACAAGTTTCTTTTATTGATTATAAGTGTCAATTCCATCTTTTAAATGGGTTTCAAATTTTATCAGTGCAAACAACAAACTAAATTTCTGGTCCATTATCTTGATTAGGAGTTCAAGTATCTGGACCGCTCCTTTTGTCCAAACTGGAGCTCGAAAAGTGTAAGTGTTGTGATGATTCCAATTATCTTCAGAATAAAAAAATATGTTCAGTTAACACAAATCTTCAGAATGTTGCAATTACGGGGTAAACTTACAGTGCAAATAAAGTTGTAACTGAAGTGGAAGAATGGTCCTCCATGAAAGCAAACATTTTTCAAGGTCTCTTCAATATATTTACATAAAAGTAGTGCTGATTGTGTATAGCCTGTGCGCTCATCGATTTCAGAACCCGTATTCTGTTTTAGTATAAAAAGCTTCAAATTGTCTCGAAATCGTATAACCTAAAACAAAATAAATTACGGGTACATTCCTTTTGAAGGATTAAATGAATATATTATTTGCTAAGAGTGAAACCTACGAATAAATTTGTATCCGCTGCAAGATAGACTATGCTCCAGTAACATCCCAAAACACACCAGTTATATAGAACCATTAAATTGTCATCACCGACATCCTCGTTCTTAACATTTTCTAAACCAGTTGCAAATAGTTTCTTTGGATTTGGCATACTATCAAGTAATCGGTAGCTAGTCCATGGAATCAGTTGACAAACGAAACACAGAAACAGCAAATTTGCAACGTTGTTCATTGCTTTGAAATATTTTTGCAAGTTTTCCATTTGACACAGGTAATTCTGATATGACTGACTAACTGGGAAGCAATCTTTTCTTTCTGTTTCAAAACAAAGTTTCCTTGCACTTTCTCTACCGCTGATGGTTAAGACGAATAGGAATGTGTGAAAATGATTGTATATCAGCTCGGCACAAATAAGTACCAAGAAACCAATTAAATATCTGCATGTATCGGTTGCTGAACAATAATTGTAAGCAGCAGATGCCAATTGTGAAGAAGTATAATTTTTATGAATGTTGGAATTTACACAGCCAGGCATGTTTATAAAATACATGCGAAATTGTAGAAAGGCCGAATACACAGTGTAGAAGATGGGAAGGATAGAGATGATAAAACGTATTTTCTGTATTAAATGAAGTTTCGTTTTTCAATGTGAAAATTTACTTTGACTTTTTTAAATGTTCTGAAAGATGTGATTACCTTGTGTGATTCTGCGGAAGGATCGGTATTAAAACCACGGCAGTTTAAGAGTTGCTCAAATTGCCGTCGTTTGAATACAAACGTGTAGGAGAAACTTAACACGTAAGCCATTTGAAAGATAACGCTGACTACTGCAAGAACCCTTGAAGGACTGACATACATTCTTCCGAATGGGAAAGAATTTGTAAGCTTTATTCCGCTCCAAATGACAGCACAAATGTACACCGTGATGCAAATAAGCTGAAAAGTGTGAGCAAAAAGTCACATAAAGTCGGCGTTATACTAAATATTTTAATCTATTTAGGACCAACCTGTTGAATAGGATTTGTATGTAGTTCGGTATATACACCACTTATTGTTCCCGTTTCCGAGTCTGATGATGTTTCGTTTGAAGTTGATTTCCTGGTTGTTGGCTTAAAAGGAATTATGCACATGTAATAACCATGTTTTATGAAATGAGACATATAAAATGTATGTAAATCCTTCTTGTTCGAATAAGGTTTTGTTTCGGAAACACCATCCTCGTTTTGTTTCATTGCCATAATGTCGCCAGTTTGCACTTGCATAATGAAAGATTTTGTATTTGTTCCAGTATAATTCATTCTCGTGTTTTAGTGTTCTGGTTGTTCAAGATTAATATACTTTTTCGAGTTACTTTCAGTATGCACGACTAAAATGTAAGTGTCAATGGGCAATGGAAAATTCGGTCGAAAATTTCTGTAATGACATTAAAAATATTTTTAATGCACGGCACACCCAATTATCAAGAACACTTGGACAACTTACGTAGGTATGTATTTTCTTCAAAATGAAAAAAATTGATTCTTGTGCTTATTATTGCAATGCTCTCATACCGGCAAGAATTAAACGTATAGTAGCACATGAGTACAATAATATTACATAATTAATTATACTTTACTTTTACATAGTAATCATTTGAATGATTAAATTGATTGACAACTCAAAAACATTAAATTCTTACATATTAGAATATACATATTAGTAAAGCAATTAAATTCTCTTATACAATAGAGTTTCTTACTCCAAAAGTCATAGACTTTTGCAAATTTATATTTGTATGCCTCAATAAGTATTTATTGAACTTTTTTGCGCCATATTAACCTAAAACAGAATGCAATAGCTCATAGATACAGGAATACAGCAATATTTTTAGCATAAAGGAAGGAAAGGTTGTCAAGCCATGAATTCTTTTACATTTGTTCATCACTATTTCTTTTGACCTAAAAAAGCTTTTTCAAAATCAGAATAGTCAAGGTCTTGTCATGCTTGCAACAAAAAACAAGGAATTCCCATTAATGCAAATACATTCTCACGTTTCCCCTTTAAAACCTTTTTTATAACAATTTTGATGGTAGAAAAAAATTCAGTATAACTGAAACATATAACCCTACGTTGCAAAGCCATTGACTAGATATTTAAAATATTACACGAATTTGGGAGAATTAATCTGTGAAATGAAATTATTGATATTTCCTAAAAGTTATTAATACCTTACAAGTTAACACAATAAGTGTCTTGATATAATCAAATTGTGTCATTTTCCCTACAACTAGAAATTTCCCATGACAAATCAAAATCATACGACAACTACGCTGAAACTTTTTCATCGCTTTTGTTGTCCTAACGCTTTCACCCCACTCATGTTTCTTCCAAGTATCAAATATTTTCATTTCCCGTATCCACAAATATTTGCCAATTTGCAACACAAAAATCCAAAAACTCAATACCCCAAAACAACCCAAAAGCATCAAAACTCTCATGACAGAATTTATGTGATGCCAGTGCTGAATAAGTAGAAAATTGTAAAGCACAGGAATCAACGTAAATATAAAATGGAACAGAAAGACAAATTGCCCCATAAAGCACATCGTATTTGCATTTAGTAGCTGAAAAGCCCTATAACAGATTTGCATATTTTTGGGATCACGGAAGTCGTCTGATAAATTATAAGGCTTTGGCGAATCTAGTCGAAATTCTTTTGTCAAAATTGAAGTTAAAATGAAGAAGTAGGAAATTGCAAGTATCGCTGTCGCAATGGCTGTCAAAGTGAAAAGAAGTATGTTGTACGCGTGAAATATGGCTGTGAGTACTCCAACAGGAAAATAAATGTAGTAACGGACTGGAATCAGGGATCCAAGAAAGAATGGTGCCCTCGGCCGAAATAAGCAAAGTAATGACCCACCAATTCCAATGATGAAGAGACCACCGGTAACAAAAATTATTCCTATATCAAGTAGTCTAGTTCGCTTGTGTGGCTTAAAGGAAAAGTTGGGCATGTAGTTAACTGCAAAAAAAACAACAACAAAATTGTAGTTTTGTTCAAAAATAGAGAATTATGACATTAAGATTTTAGTAAACACTTACCCCGAATAAAGTCAGTCAAACCGAGAAGACCATTTACGAAGATGATACTATCACGAGTGAAACAACGTGATAATACTATTACTGCACAGAACAATATTCCAAACAATGTATGAGTAATGTTTGAAAGAGATTCGCGAAAATTCCCATACAGAAATATTTTGATTGTAATGCAAATTGAAAAGGTATACCAAACAAATGCAAATACTGTGTTTCGTTTGAATCTTTTCCAATCTCGTTTACTTGTTGAAAGGGATACGAGATTTTCCTTGGAGTTGTATAAAATCGGAAATGATCCGCATCTATTTACCATTCGGATCAGATAGGCTAACATTTTAAAGTGGTATGAGCTAAACATTTTGAGCTTTTTACTGCTTAGAGTTCTCCACTCTTATAATTTTCGTTAACTTTTCACGACACGTGGATCACAATTTCAAAGCTTTGGATAGCATAGTAGTTTTATAATTCCGTGGCTGATTGCTATTTGAAGTTAAAAATAATCAAAGAAAACGGGAAAAATAAGAATTAATAGAGATTTCCAATTTACAACAAAATATTGTTGAAGTAAATTAAAATGTAAGTTGATTTAATTGTTACGCAAGGCTTACATGTCTGATTATTTTTTCATGTTGCTTTTTCTGAACAACACATGAAGATTGATTACATCTATCAATATTATAGCATGAAGTTCTATTTCTATAAATGATTCAATAAAATTGAAAAGGTATGTAATACTAGAGCTTGTAGCAGAACTATATTTGCAATTTAAGATATAATATGTTTTTTGAGAATGCCTTCATTTATTCATAGCAGGGGTTTTCAAGTTATAATTAAATAACATTTTACTAATTGTTTGCTACAATCGGTGTTTGTGCTAAATTACACAAATCTGGTACAAATAAGTTGGTATTCAAGTCGCAAACAAGTCGGCATTTAAGTTGGCATTTAAGTTAGCATCAAAGTTGGAATTTGAGTTGGCATTTTACTCGGCAAACAAGATGGCATTTTAAGTTGGCAAATAACATAGGCATTAAATGGTCATGATAGAAAGTACAAGCCAATTTTTTGCTTTAACAAACATGCAGAAAAATAGTGCTTGTCTGGTATACCAATGTTTTTTATTTATAGTAATACCCCCGGTGTTTTTAGTAATCTAAAATTAAGCTATCTAAAAATACAACAAGTTCTTGAGGAGTGTGTAGGCGGGACGAAAAATAACTTCTCGTAATCCAAAAAAATACCTTGTATTTCCCCACCACGACATGCCAATCATTTATGATAAACATCCATCATTCCCATCTCATCATGATTGTAGATGAACCAAGTCAGTAAAAAGTTGGGATTTTAATGTTTTTGTATTTGAAAGTTCATTGACAGTGAAACATGTTATTTGTAAAACATCAACATAATTACTTATAAAATTGATATTGTTTATTACACTTTTATTCCCATAATGAAAATCTTTACAATCATTGGTACTTTCTAAAGGTTATTAAAACCTTACAGGTAAAAATCATAAGTGTTTTAATGTAGTTGAATTGAGTCATTCTTCCAATGACAAATAACTTACCATGACATATCAAAATCATGCGACAACTACGCTGAAACTTTTTCATCACTTTCTTTGCTCTAATATTCTCGCCCCAATCATGTTTCTTCCAAGTACCAAATATTTTATTTTCCCGTATCCACAATAACTTACCAATTTGTAAAACAAAAATCCAGAAAGTTAGTACACCCAAATAAACCACAAGCATCACAACTTTTATGACTAAATTTATGTGACGCCAATGCTGCATAAGTAAAAAGTTGTAAAGGACAGGAATCAGTGTAAAGATAAAATGAAACAGAGAAACAAATCCCTCCATAAAGCACATTGTATTGGCATGTAGTAATTGGAAAGCTCTATAACAGATCTGTAGGTTTGTGGGATCACGAAAGTTGTTTGATAAATTATAAGGTTTTGGCGAATCCAGGCGAAATTCTTTTGTCAAAATCGATGTCAGAATGAACAAGTAGGAAATGGTGAATGTTGTTGTTGCAATTGTGGTGACGGTGAAAAGAAGCATATTGTATGCATGGAAAAGGGCTGTGAATAATCCAACAGGAAAATATGTATAGTAGCGAATCGGAATAAGGCATCCAAGAAAGTAAGGTGCCCTGGGATGAAGTAGACAAAATATTGACCCAATAATTGCAATGATTGAGAGACCAACAGTTATGAAAATTATGCCTACATCCAGCAACCTTGTTCGCTTGTGGGGCTTTAAGGAAAAGTTGGGCACATAATTGTCTGAAGAAATAGAAATCAAAATTTTAATTTGGTATGCAACTTAATATGATATTTAGGTTTAAAATACACTTACCCCGAATGAATTCAGTCAAGCTTAGGAGACCATTTAGAAAGATGACACTGTCGTGATTGAAGCAACGCGATAAACTCAATACTGCGCAAAATATGAGTCCATATAATGTATGTGGAATATTAGAGAGCGACTCCTGGAAATTTCCATTCAGAAATATTTTTATTGAAACGCAAATCGAAGTCAAATACCAAATTATTGCTACCGCTGTGTTTCGATTGAATCTTTGCCAATCGTGTTGGCTTGTTGAAGTTAAGACGCGATTACTTTTGAAATTATAAATGATTGGAAGGGATCCGCATCTATTTGCCATTCGAACAAGGGCTGCTAGCATCTTATAATGGTGTGAGCTGAACATATTGAACTTTTAACGATCCGCGAGTTTTCGTCAGTTAGTCACAACGCTTAAAACACAAATGCTAAACTCAAAAGTTTAAGACAATGTGGTAGCTCTTAAGCTTGCGACTATTTTTACATGAAAAACAAGAAATGTTTTTGAGTATTGAAATGTTAAAAGCCAGAAGTAAAAATAAAATAGCAGCAAAATAGAAGTAGAGCAAGCCTTACTGTCTGATAATTTATTAATTTGGATTTTGAACTTTACATGACATTTTATGTCTGAAAACATTTCTACATTAAAAAATTTGTACAAGTCTTACAGCATGGTTTAAAGTTATAAATTTAGAGTCGGAAAAATAGATTTAAAATTGACATTTTTGCAATTTAGTAACTAAATGATAAATTTATTTCTTTTAATTATACCTAAACTTTTTTATAAACCATTTTAATTAGTGTGTACACTCAATATAATTTAGAGTTTAAGTTATTAGCAAATTTGAGATGGATGGCAAAATTGGACACGGTTAAGTTGAGGCGGAATTTAGTTTATGCATTTATCATGTTAATGCAAGCATTAGTACTAGGTATATACAAATTTTCGTATATAATGTGCAACAAATCTCAAGTTCTTTAAAAAATCAAAATAGTTTGCTTCGCCTATCCTGACATTCCTCCTTGCATTCCAACTCCAAATTGGCCACCCAAGTTCCCTCCATTTAGCCCGACACCTGGCATCCCTCCAGCATTTTGAGTTGCCCAAGATCCAAATAAATTATTAGGTCTGAGATATCCGAACTTGCGTAGATTCATTCCCGGATTAGAAGCCTGCATTCCAAAGCCTCGCATGCCCAAACCCTTGAATCCAAAAAATCCTGACATTCCACTGTCACCCATGTTGGGGGTTGTTGCACCTTCAGATATAGCAGAACCAAATCCGATACCACCTGCTTGAGGAGTATTTAATCCCCAAAATCCACCACTGCCTAAAATTCAAACAAGTAGCATGCATGCATTTCTTTCATTGTGGATTTCAATGTTTTTATTACTTTTAAGAATCATATTCGATTCATTCAAAATCCTACCAGAACTAAACGAATTCGTGAACATTGAAGTGGCTCCAGGTGTGAAGTCCGCAGTGTTTGTAGCGGCCAACTGGTTAGCAGCTATTTGGTTTCCAGCCGCTAGTTGATTTCCCGCCGCTATTTGGTTCCCAGCCGCTAATTGACCAGCTGCTAGTTGATTTCCCGCCGCTATTGGGTTCCCAGCCGCTAATTGACCTGCTGCTAGTGGATTTCCCGCCGCTATTT
This sequence comes from Willowsia nigromaculata, assembly GCA_034700605.1. NCBI lineage: Eukaryota > Metazoa > Arthropoda > Collembola > Entomobryomorpha > Entomobryidae > Willowsia > Willowsia nigromaculata. Next base: position 13,079 of record JAQIXX010005799.1, read on the forward strand.
GGTTCCCAGCCGCTAATTGACCAGCTGCTAGTTGATTTCCCGCTGCTATTTGGTTCCCAGCCAATAATTGACCAGCTGCTAGTTGATTTCCCGCCGCTATTTGGTTCCCAGCCGCTAACTGACCAGCTGCTAGTTGATTTCCCGCCGCTATTTGGTTCCCAGCCGCTAATTGACCAGCTGCTAGTTGATTTCCCGCCGCTATTTGGTTCCCAGCCGCTAATTGACCAGCTGCTAGTTGATTTCCCGC
>JAQIXX010005800.1:0-13317 GCA_034700605.1 Willowsia nigromaculata
AAATTGTATATTGAATCATTATGTCTGAATCAAATGGTAAATGATTCAAATGGATTTGAATCTTTTGACACCGAACCCTCTCATTATACCCTCTTAGGAACGGTGGTGTGTATTTCAAGACCGCAGTAACGCAAGGTGGATATTTTTTCACATTATATGGATGCATGCCTATCAGCTGTGAAAAAAGGACAAAGTTGAGCGTTTCTTTCTTCCTTATGAGTTGGGTTGGTGGATGCAAGCAAAATCATGAAAATTTGTGCATCATTTTCAGGATAATGATGATGTGTTAAAGTACGTAGAGAAAGCGAAATGATCACATTTTCTGAGTGATTATAAAGATGAGAATAATTATGTATGCTGAGTGCTTATGCAGTGTAATACACGTATTGTATTAAATTAGAAATTTTCGACCTCATTTCTAACAAATAACATTTTCAATTTTAGTATTATTCCTCAAGATTTTAGAAACATGAAATTTTAGCCATTTTTCGTACTAAAGTTCTTCGTAATTATGACTTTCAGACAAGACTTTTTATTGATATTATTGAATTTTAATTATTTCAAAGAAAGCACAACATCTCAACTGTGAGGCTTTAACTCATTTTCGTTTCACGCTTTTTCCAAAGTATTAAAAAACGACTCAAAAGTCATTCCGCCTTTGCCTCAGAAAAATCCTGTCACAAATTTAAATTTCAAATCACTAAAATAAGATTAAAATATTATACGAGTGTCGGCAGTTTATGTGTCTTCATGAGTGTGGAATAATGGTTACATTTTAATTACTTAATTAGTAAATGGCTCCATTCGGAAACACTTTTAAATATGAGCATTAAATTTCCTTGGTTTGAAGTGGTACAAATCTGATTTTTTTATTTAAAGCTTTTTGGACAAGGTGAGTCTTCAGATTCATAACTTTTCAATATCCCCAAGTTGTTGTGTATTTTTTAACTAAATAAAGAGGTGACCAATTAATTAGTATTTTTACAGAAATAAGTGACTATTTAAAAAATTTATATACGATTTTAATAATGAGGAAAATTACAAATCTAGGGAGTTTATACCTGCAATGACTTAGTAGCATCCCAGATTTAGTTGCTACGGGTTTTTTTAAATATACACTTAAGAATCCTGTAATTTCTTGGAATTTAGTTGGTGGAGTATCGTTGTTAAATATATTATTTCAAAGAAGCAAAGGCTACAATTTTAAATCATGTGTTTTTAATACTATTACTTTTCATGGAAGCTAGCATAATGCATTATTATATGTTTACGCTCAATCCCTGCTCTCCAGCATATAATTTGGTAGCATTTTGCATTCCAAATTGTTAATGGCGTTAACAATGGTTTTGGAGTAAATATCCTAAGAAACTGCTCACTGCTCCAGTGTTAACTGTGTCGTCCAGCTGAGTAGAACGAATCAATATGATAGGAGTCGAATATGGGTGTTCAGAACGTGACTTAATTTTGTTTGGTCTACTGACTAAGATATGATGAGTTTACACCATGACCTAGAGCTCAAAATGCAAACAGTATTAAATATTTGCATGTACAGACTGCTTATTCACTGCCAAGCCCCATTCCATTCATTTAGTTGGAAAGTCATGAATAATTTAGATAACTTTCACCCTCCTGAAATTACAATTCCTGTCTATATTGAGAATGCATGTAATTTGACACTCGTGGGTGTAGCGTATGTATTTGGGAAATTAAATGTTTTATTTGCATTCTCTTCATATAAAATTATGTCTTACTCTTGCTTTCCAATATATTATGAAAAACGGCGGTAGGCAGGAACAACAAAAATCAATGGGAAGGAAATATGGCATGATTCATGCCAGGATGTACAAGGAAAATCTTAGCAGCTCAGAATATGCAAGTAAATTAGAAGAGCATAGAAAAAAATCAACCAACAAATTGTATGGTATTTACGCAAGGTGCAATAATCTATTATCCACGTGTCTTAACCCGGAGCACTGCTCTATTCACTTCTGGTATAAAACGTGAATAATTTAGATGTCTCACCCTCCTGAAATAACCGTTACTACTACTACTACTGTAATACATGTGTTTTTGCAAGGAAAGGACAACATGTTTATTTTTGAGAAATTAAATTGCATTCTTCTTATGAAAAATCAATGTCTTCCACATGATAGCCACAGCCAGTATTCTATGAATCATTGTGGTAATTAGGGACCGAATATGAATATATGTGAATGATTTATTTTGATATGATTTGATATTGTGATGTACAGGAAGAAACAAAAGAGCGTATAGGTATACAAGTACATACATAGCAAACACTCCAAATCACAAAATATTAACTTGTTACGTAAAGCGCATTTATGTATTATCCAATTATTTTCATCCACAACCTAGTTCCCTTGACTTCTAGCTCAAACTCCCATTCTAAAACAGAACAGTCAGGCAGGCAGACAAAGGAATGAAGGGGTTATTCATATATGATGTCCCGCAAAATTTTTTAATAAAAGCATCTCTGATGTCACGCACCTACCCATAAACGAATGCATGCCGTGCCTCAACGCCCCTCCCCCTCAACTCGCGACAGCATTTATGAATAGCCCCATATACCAGGCGATGTGACCATCCAAGCAATCCCAAATATCCCTATCGTGCTAAATAAGTTACTACATAATTAACTAATCCTAAGCTAGTGAATTTAGGGATGCTATGAACAATACCGACAGGTTATTTTCATTTAGGAAATTACACAAACGAAAGTTCTCATGATTAAACACCATCGAGGCTGTGTTTTATGAGAAATATTAAAAGGAAATCTCCCACTTGTTGTTAGCAATTAGATGTGTTTTCAGAAAGCAGCAATGCAAGCTAGATATGCTTTTATATTGGTTGAATAAATGCGTGTAAACTGTGAAGAGAAAAACAAAGAAGAACCGTACTTTCTCTTTTATGAGTAGATTTAGAGCATGTAGGTGAAAGCCAAATGATATGTCCTGAAGCATTGTCGAGATAATAATAATTGCTTATCCTGTGTACTTATTAAACAAAATTAGTAATTCAATTTTAATTCAACAGGACTTTCAGAAATGTAAATTTTTTAGCTATTTGTCTTGCTATAATGCTTCAAAGTTTTGAAGTTTAGACATGGTTTTTTTTTATAATAATAATAATAATAATAATAATAATAATAATTTCTTCGAATTCAAGTTGGGCATGAAGATGAAACAGTCACCAAGGAGGAGAGGCCAAGAATGATGCATTAGTTACAACCTATAGCTTGGGATTTCTAAATTTTGGAAGGATTTTTATTACTTACGGTGTATAACATTATTGTTACTGCTCATTTCATCCTTTTTCTTGATGAAAATTACTGTTTGTAGTCGAAAGCTAATTACTAAACGCATATTTAAGTTTCAAAAATGTCCTCTAACTCCTCCAGTGGACCCATCACTGGAAACCTCTCAAAATAATTATTGAATAGTTTAATTAAATTATTGCATGTTATTTGTAAAGCTTCAGTAATAGGTTAAATAATCTATAGGACACACACGCATAGCACCAGGCATTGAGAGAGATTTTGATAGTAATTAGAAGGAGAAAATTCAAAAATATTAACAGTATTTGCGTGCATCCAGGCTCAGTATCTAGCATCATAGTTGTAGTTACATAATTAAAATAAATGAGTATTTCAGAATTCCGTCATTCCTTATAAATTGTTGCAATATATTTGTAAAGGATACACTATCAGAGAAACCAAGAATCCGTGTGCAAAATTTTAAATCATACATTTTAAACATTCCTTTCATTGTTGAAAGTTAGCATATTGCGTTAATGTATCCCTACATACATCTCGAGCGCCACAGAATTTAATTTTGTGGCATCTTGAATTCCAAATCTTCAAAGGTGTTAGCAAAATCTTGACAATAAAAACCAAAAGAAATCAAATCTCCAGTGTTGAGTGAGTCATTCAGGTGAGTAGAGCAAATCAATATAGTTGGAATCGAATATAGGTACTTAGGAACGTGGCTGCGTTTCTTTTGCTCTACTGACTGAGATCTGATATCAATCCATATCACAAGCTAGAGGGGAAAGCTCTGAAGAACACCAGAGCACCTGACTCATCAGTTTTCATGATGGGGTGACCAACAAAGGATTGCATGTACAGAGCCTACTTTCGCACAGGCCAGCTCCATTCATTTGGTATAGAAAGCATGAATAATTTGGATTATTTTCCCCTTCAGTAATACCAATATCTCCAATGTTAGGAATACATGTGTTCTGTAGCTTAAAGGTCTGTGTCGTTTTCCTTTCTAAATAGAAGCAAGCAACGGTGTCTGCATTTTTGCTGCTCGGAAAAAGTGATTTCTGGTAGCATCCATTACATAGATGAGATGAGCTATAATGTTAAAAAATTTATCCCCGCTCTAACACTGGATTCACTGGAAACGGCTGCCATTGTTGCAATTTTTAATTAATTTTAAAATGACAACATGCAGGCTTATTTGTTGAGTTTAATTATAATTATACTTTCTTAGTGTTCATTGTAGCTCATTCATTGTTTATTTTATTGTATCTAATGTATGAAATTTAATCTGCAAAATTTAATGCATGAAATCAATTTCCAAGTAACCAATATTTTGTCTTAAAAAATTGTTTTAAAAACTGCGTCACTGCTTTATTCAATGTTGATGAGCAGTTCAATATGACATGATCTGGGATGACGCTTTGGACTTCGTTTGACCTTCGCACAGTGTTCTCTCATTCCTGCACTGACTGCACTATGGAGCTTTATAGAAACGAGCCATGACTAATTACTGCAATAACTATAAAGTTGACTAGTACCCGTAATACAAAAACAAGATTATCATCTTTTGTTTATTACGCGTGTGTTTTAAACATGTTTTTTGCAATCAATGTCTGAATAGGATGCTTTTGTGTGAAAGCTGTGAATAATTTAGAACTACATTGCAGCTTTCCCCTCCGACATTTGTGAGTATATACAAGTGTTTATAATCAACAGGAACAGGGAAAGAATAAACACATGAAAGATACGTCCATCCATATATTCAAAGAAGCCGGGTTAAATGCCGGTATTACCCACATATTTGTTTACACTTCCTATACCACTTGTTGAAATCAACACAGTATATACTAGCATATTTTTCGCTACTAATATTGCAAATTTAACATACAAGGAAACTCTCATAAAAATGAATCAAGTTATAACATCCATCCAACACATTAAAGTCACGATGTTTTTAGGATATTCTGCTTCATTGTGTCTTTAAATGCAATGTGGTTTTTTATGTTAAATGGGCTTACTGTTGCTTGTAAAGCACCCCCATACTCATGAGCCAACAGAGAGCAGGTTTTTCTATCAAAATAAAACTTGAGCGTACATATTTAAGAAAATAAATTGATTGTATAGCTTTCTTGTAATGAAAAATCCTGCACGGAAATGCTATCCAATATATTATGGAGCTTTGCCGTAAACAGGAACAGTATGGGAATCAACGCGAAAGTAATACTATTTGATTTATTAACACGGTGGACGAAGAAAAATGAAAAGCTTAAAGTATACAAGTTCATAAAAAAGACATAAAGGTATCCACCCACAAATCCTGTCTTTTACGTAAAATGCAATAATCTACAATGTATGTGTGTTTATCCACATCCCGGATCCATGCATGTCTTTGGTAAACCATGAACTAGCCATTGGAAAATGAAATACTTGAAATTGTAGCCAGCCGAATCCGCACTTAAAATTATACATTTTCATGGAATTTTTCCATCACGCATGAAACAAGAAATATGATATTGCAGTCCCCATGTATGATAAATCGCACTTGTAGCTTGCACTTGGTTTCTCTCACATAATGATGCTATTACTACAGTAAGTAATAAAGCTACAAATATCTTTACAAAGTAATTTTAAATTAGCTTGTACACGCGTTATAAAAACATGGCACAGTATATAAACGCACAATCTTCACCATAGCCACGCTCTGTCCCGATTTCCCAAAAAAACTTTCTCTCTATCTCTCTGTACTTTCACCGTATGATATGGATGCAGCCAACTATACATGTATCTCTCTAAGTACATTTCAGTTCATCAAAATATCTGCTAACGGGCTTTATGTCCACTGTAAAACCAGCTTTAAAATTATTGATATTTTTTGCGCGAGACACTGCGTTAATCCTTTATTCTACAGTTAAGGATAAGCGGTTCAATACGATGGGATACAGGATAATGTTTTGGAACTTGCTTGACCTTCTCAGTTTTGTCTCATTGCTCTACAGACTGCACTATGGAGATTAATGAAAACAAAATATGAGTCATTACTGCTATCTGGCAGAGACTGAAAATGGTGAACTAGTACTCATGACAAAAAATGGGGAAAATGCAAGTTGCTTTTTCCTGTGTCCTGTTCCAACTTTAGTTGAATGGTTGGCTAAGCAGCTTTAGTTCAAAACTGAATAATTCATTCCTACTCTGTTATACAATAATGACCATCAGAGGGCAATCTGTATTAAGGTCTAATGTCTAGCTAATTCTTCTAAAAATTAAATAAATTTTTTTAAAGAATCCGTTCATCTTTGAATAGAAATGTAATGTATAACATGAAATGACTAAGTTTGTACAGTATGAAAATCATCGGTTAGGAACTCAAGTGAAAGATACTTTCACTTAAAAGTATCTTTAGCTTTAGAATAAATTGAAGAAGGAAAAGTAATAAAAACTTAAATAATAAACTCTGAAGTAAAATTTGTGAGCTTGTTACATCCCAGATTAACTATGAAAATTTTTAGTTGCACTTGTGAATTTTTTGTTCTTCAAAGATAAGCTGTTAAACAGCACACAACCAAGCACATCATATCGAATTTTTTATATCCATGTCATTTCATGTTTAAGTAAGCAATCAAAAATAAAAATCCATATCGTGATAATACGATACGGCGGACCTGTATATGAAATATAATGAAATTTTCACGTATCATACATTATTATTTTATTGCTGATGCTTCTTTCATTATGAGCTACTAAAAAATAAATGCTTTTGGGCGACAATATTTTGAAAAATACTTTCAATATAATTATAACAAATATTTCAATTATTTTATATCAGTCCTAACCAGTTGGCTTGAAGTGATGAGTTTTTGATAATGAACTAAGGCCAAAAAGCAATTGCAAATACGCGTGTACACAAGGTTGAGTATAGTGTGTCGCATCACCAAAGTTTAGTTGTCTTCAAGCAATGTATGTATAATTTACTTTACTTACTGTGTTGTAATTTCATCATGATATTTGGAGACGAATATATGACATGCTTGCATGGTATACTATCATATCGTATCCAAAATGGTATATCCATATTCATTAGTGAAACAAATAGATCTGATCAGATCGTTTTTTATCTGATTCCAGTCTGATAGCTTTTAAAAATTCCATGAAAAATACAAATAAAAAACCACTGATCTGATTACTATGGATTTTCAGATCCAATTAGGATCAGATAAAAAATTTCCGATTCAGTTTTCTAAAACAAAATAGAATAATGGAGTTAGATGTTTGAAAGAGGAATGCTTTAAAACAGTAAAACAAAAGACCAAAGACAGATTTTAGGGTTATATCTTAGTGCATATGTTTATGATTTGAAACACCTAAATGATAACCATCAAACCTTTTTTCATAGCTTTCAGAACTACTGCACTTCAACCGATGATCAAAATCACTTTTGGCATTTTAATTCTCTTGATTTTAGTCAGTTTGTATTAATCTGGATGGCAGATCATGAATTTGGCATTGCATTGTCATGTCATGGCATTGTCATAAATCCACAGATATTTTGCCTAAGAAAACATTAGTTGGCATAACTGAAAAATCTCCAGATCCATCAATTTAACGATATCGAAAATGACGATTTTTGATACTGAAAATATTTTGACATCTATTGAGATTCAAAGTTTGTCAGATCTATAATCACATTCTGATCAGGATTAACATAACATATTTGATAAATATGTTTCATTCCCATCATTTATATTGAAGCCCAATATGGATACGATATGATATGGATATGAAAAATTCATGTATTTAAGATGTGGATGACACTCATGTATAACGACCAAAGATTTTTTATTTTGTGCTCAATTTTTACGTTTGAAAGTATGCTTGTAAGTAAGTACTTTTCTTGGAAGCTAGAAGATGCAATAGCATGTATTTACGCATGGCACCTGAACTCCAAAATCTCATATCACACTATTTAATATTCTGAATACTTACTGCCTTTAATAATTGCTTTATAGTATAGTTCATCACATGCTTCGCTAGCGTCGAGTCAATCATTAAACACGCTGAAGCAAATCAATTCTGTGGGATTGGGATACATGCGGTTCAGACATTTGCTTCAATTCGATTGCTCTACTGACTGAGATTATTGTGGAAATTTATATTAGCACCTTTAGGTAGGGCTTCAATGAACGAGAGAGTACCAAGCTAGTTCTCAAAACATGATCAAACAATCTATGCATTTGTTCCATACTATGCAGCTAAAGAGTCTCCTTTTTACTTCCGAATTTATGCAATTGATTGGGAAAGCATGAATATTTTAGCACATCTTTACTCTCTTCAAAAAACTGTTACTACTACTATCAAAATACTTGTTTGGGAATGAATGGAGCATATACATGTGCATGCATTTGTGAGATGATTATTTATTTTTTGTTATCATAAACTAGCATTGTTCTTGTAAATCCAATATCTTATGGAGCATTGTGAAAGGAAGGAAAATAAGGGAACCAGTGTGAAAAAATATGTCTTTCTTAATAGCATTGTGTAGAAAAAGTATGAAAAGCATCTAACTTCCATTTTTTTGGGTGAAAGGCATAAATAATAATGGAATTTTGTCTCCTCCATTACCAGAGTACCACAAATACGCAATATATAGATACATATTGTGTTAATTAAGTGTCGTAGTTTGCTATGGGATTTACGTCTGGATTTGATCAACAATTCTGTTACGAAGTTATTATATAACAATCATTTTATGTAGTATCAATAACAAACGTAAACCCCGCCTGTCTGAGCTCGCCTTTACTTTGGTGATGTTAATTTCGAGAAAGCCACAATATGATCCGAAACCTTAATATTCTAATTTTTAATTTAAATTATGGAAAACACGTAATGCAGGTGTTAACCGCACATTTTTTCTCCATCTTACAAATCATGGCAGGTTTGTGTATATCTCCCGCAAAAATTGTTCAATTCACTAATTTTGTAAGCAACACTATGTGCGCCATTCAACAATATTTTACCTTCGCGGTTTGTTGTTTCATACTGACTGTGTCATGGAGATCTATGAGAAGGGGACTGAGCTATATAAATCAGTTGTGTAATCTAACAGAGATACCGTGAAAGCTGTATGAAAATATATGACTCATGAAAAAATCAATATTGTTTGTCGGTATTTTTACATCTTGTTTGTATTTAATCTGAATAAAATGCTGTTTTACTAGAAAATATCTGTAAAAAGTTTATAACGCCACTTACGACTTTCTCTTTGGTGTTTATAGATTGTCAGTGTGACAGACCACCACGACTGCTCTTTAATACTTACATGCCTATTGTGCCTATGTAGGGCAAGAACGCACAATTATCTTGACACAGAATATAATATGCAATGCATTGAAATGAATGAATGGGAGATTAACATATTAGTATATTCCCCTTTGCTTGTAATATATTCACATGCACACCTTGTTAAATTTTTTAAGCAATCAGCCATACAGTTACAAACACCTTTGTTGCGATTTTGCATCAAACCTGACCTGCATGCATGATCTAACTGTGCACTGATGCGCGCTTATGTAAGCACTCCACGCATGACACCTAATGCTCGTGCTGTAGTGGCTACTGTTTATGTAAACTTTCTTTCAAGTAAAGGTTTACACAGTAATTTTAAATTTGGTTAGTGCGCTTCATATCAGTGACACGGTCACTTATTCATTAGGTGTATTTTCTAGTATTCACACCGTATCTAGGCTAGTCACAAAAGTAAACGTTATTTTCCCCCACACGTATTATTACAGATAGGATACATTTTTGCATCACATCCATTATAAAACTGCTTGCCGCTTTTCTTTTGCCTGCAGTATTATGTCATGTGTACTTCATCATTCTTTACATTCCAAGCTCAGTCTTGGCTTTCTCAACAAGTCAATTTCTCGGCAGCGCAAAGATTTCTCCGACTATACAACTACTATTCAAGGAATTTGTATTAAAATTCTTGATTTAATGTATCTGTTTCAAGACACTTTTTGCTAAAAATGCGAATGCGATGAAGTGCTTAATTAAACTGACCCGACGGTTGTTTAGGTGTGGGTCTCGAGTTCCCATTCTACCTATTACTGTCGACAATCAGACTCCAGTCAGTATCAACGTACAACCCCCCCAAGCAGAAGACGCCAGTCAAGCATTGACTTTGGAGGATGTGGGGACTGAAGACTCTGAATTCGACGAACCGGTCAATGAAAAATTCATTCGTAAATTTCTTCAAGTGATGCGTTATGTTGGAATGAGTAACTACAGCCCATCAGGAGAATCCAAGAGATGCATCTTCTATTTCAAGGACATCCTACTCAAGGTAAGTATTCAAAGTTTTTTCAAAAATTGCAAAATTTAAATTGTATTTTTATATAATAAAGTCATGAGATTTATGTTAGTCTGGAGGCTTGGGACATAAACCCTGGTTTGCTAATTCAAATATGAAATTGTTAATTGAAAAATTGTAGAGTGCTTTCTGGACTGCAGTAGTATTTGCTTTCACCAGCTCATTTTTGAATGCTAAATACTATTGGCTGGACTTTCTTGAGCATGGGGGGCTTATGAAGTTTGTTCGCTTTGGACACAGTGTCATCAATATTCTTGAGCAAGTTATCTTGCTTCGGCTCTTTGCTTTCCTTCATGAAAAAATTACTAACATGCTGGAGAAAATGGATGAGCTTCTTGGATTTGGGGTAGGTTCGAAAGATCCAAAACAAGAAAAACGAGAGAATCGAATTATTGCAGCACTGATCATCACAACGATAATAAAATGCTTGCTGAATAGCGGAATTGACAAGGCAATTATTAACTGGTCATTTGGAGAAGTGCTTGAACAACGAGCTACATTCTTTTACCATGACTTCAATAACTGGAAAATGGGCGACTGGACCAACGAGACCGTGACTTACCATCAAGATATGGTATTATCGGAGATGAATGCAACAGGAAGATTGAGCATGGGGCTTCTGCAGGTAGTGTTGGATTTCTGCAGACAAATGAAACTGGAAACGGCTGTTGATTTTGTCATTGTTGTTGGCTTGTGTCTGCTCAAATACACTCAATATTTGAAGAAAAGAGTTGAGAATGACAACTATGATAACAATGGCAATGACTGCGCCATGTTGGAATCGCCTTCAGGAAACTGGGCATTCTATGAGAAACTGGCTGAAGTCAGCGAGACCACCAATGTGGTATTCGATGATCTTCTCAAGATGATGCACACATATAACGCGATGAAGTTTGCCTACTTTCTAATGCAAATTTTGGAGAACAAAGCAACTGTGTTGCAGTTCCTCTACCTGCTGTACAGTTGCGGCAAAGTGTCACTCTCCTATTTAATTGCAAAACAGTCGAATGAACAGGTACGACTCTAATCTTTTTCTACTGTGATATGGGCAAACTGACCATTTATATATAATGTTATGTTTAGAATTCAGCATTCCAACTATGGATGACCAACTGGGGCTTGCGCAGCAAGGAACCAACGTTCCCACAGAAGGCGATTCTTGCTGTGAAGAAAATGAAATTACTACTAATTGGACTGGGAAAAGGCGCCTTCATCATTGGAGAAGGTTTTCTGCTGCAGGTAAATATATCAATTGAAAGTTTTACATCGGTTCTACTCTGCATTTTATTCAGATAGATTGTTAAAAGTTAAATATTGCTGATTTATTCTTCTGTGATCGTGCAGTTTGGCGGTATGGTTGGATCCATCTTCATGCTCCAAGTTGACAAAGCCGACGGTTAGTGAGGACGCTGGTTGTACATTTGTTTGATTGGCGCAGGCTAGAGAATTGTAAAAGGCAATTTTCAAATCGTTCAAGAAGCCAAAGGATAGTTGATTATATAGTGAAATATACGAGCTCCAATGTGTGAGATATTTTAATGCACTTGTCAAGTTATAGACAATAGTTTTAAGATTACATTTTATGGATGTTGAAGCAAAACCATTTAATATCTAAGTATGTTAGAATACTTGCACTAATGACTGCCTACAAAATTATTTATAAACATGAATCACCCAGATAAAATGGACACAAAAATGTTCTTTAGGGGATCTCTTATTTTATTACTATTGAAATATTAGGCTAAATGTAACAAGAAATTGATCTCATAAAACAGAAACATTGATCTCGCATAAACAAAAATCTCTAAAAGGCATACATTCATCCCTTAATTACCGTGAAAGATGGAAACCAAAATGAATGATTAGTTTAATGACAACCTATACTTAGTGCCAGAAAAAACTACTTAAGTATACATTCTGCTGCTGTATGACTTTTGTTTAAAGTGTAATATGCAAACATTCATCAAAATTTATAAATTTGTAAGTTCACAAATTCACAAGTGGTAAATTAACATATGAATAAAATCATCTGTAAAATGCTTGCTAAAAGTATTATTTGTACTATTCGTGGACCTCTGTTTGCTTTGTTTGTCATCTTAATTTACATGATGAATGAGACCCCTAAAAACTTATGTCGTAACAAAAGGCACCACTTTAGAAGAAAACAAATCAAATTAAACTAATTTCGATGCATTGTACTCTCGTCAGTAGTGTGGTATTTGTAGACTAAGTCTCAGTGATTATAAACGTTACATCGATTTAGGACTGATATATGAAGCATTGTCAAAGACTAACTATTATAACAAATTGCACTGTTGTTTTTTTATTAAACTTGCCATGAAAGCTAGCAGACGCTTCACCTGTAGCAACTTTACAAAAGAATCACGTTAAACTGCTTTATATCCGTTAGATAATATTTATATTCTATTGTCTTTTTCGCATTCCGATAAGAAACTAACATAACGTCATTGCAGCTATTAGCCTTGATATCTGCCAGTATAATTTATCGTTACTTTGACGAAAGAGCGAGAAATTTCCTTGGGAAAAAAGTTCAACCTCAGAAATGAACGTATTCAAAATTGCAAAGGCTCCGTGCATGATACTTGCATTAGCTTTCTTGATAATGGTAAATAGATTACAAGTTTGTTGATTGAGTTTAATTGTTTGA
>JAQIXX010005801.1:0-13316 GCA_034700605.1 Willowsia nigromaculata
GCTGGCAATTATGTCAGAGGGTCACTGGACCTCTGACATAATAGAGATTTAGTGTGTAGGGAGTGTAGCCAGTAGTATCAGAAAATTATGGAGTTTAACTGTTTGATTATAATTTGTGTATTTGTCTGTTATATGTAGATAAACCATAAATAAGGTAATTTATTAGTAATTTTAAGGGTAACTCATGAATGGGTCATGAACCTGTGAGATAGCATCTTGTGTGGTTTTGGTTACATAAACCAATAAAAATCTACCATACCTTCTACAGAGTTGTGTTGCTTTCACAAAATAAATGGCTCTTTGAAGTATTAATTCAATTTGTAAACTTGGTATTTTTGCAATTATAACCGCTCGAAATATATGATATTTTTTCGAGAAACAGACATGTATAAATTTTGCAACTTTACCAAAAAATTGATTTGTAACGTCTATTCAATATCTTTTAATAAGTAGCCCCTATTAAATTTTAGAGCTTTATATTCATACGGATTTCCATTATAGTTTGAAAAACAACAAACAATAGTAGTAGTTAATTAAAAAATTTTAAACTGTCCAAAGGAAATTGACATTTTTCTGCGGTCGCAATAAAGATAATATCTCTATGAGGAACCGAAATCAGCTAGAGCCTGACTAATTCACGCACAATCACACACTATTTAAATATTCTTAAATTGATAATATATTGGTAGTTTATATATATGTGGCAAATACGTAGTTAGCTTATACATAGATGGCATATGCGTAGTTAGCGCATGTCTAGACAGCTGAATGGTTGTCATCAAATGGAGTTCTGAAACATATTTACAGTTGAAAATGCAAGTGTTGTGCAGGAAATAATTCAACACTCGGACTGTTGTGAAAAATATTATGTATATGCATAAAGATGGTAAATTGTTAATTGAAAGTGATAAGCAAACCATTCATTTGTTTTAAAATGTAGAGCGGAAATTGATAATTTTCTGCGGTCACAATTAAATTAATCTCTCTGTAGGGCACCGAAATCAGCTATAACCTCACTAAATAATTTTCAATTGATAATCAACTATATTGATAGCCTAAATATAGTTGTCATGTGCACATATAGAGTATATTTGGATGGAATATGCCAAGCTAGATTATATACAGTTGACATATGCGTAGCAAGATTATATGTGGATGGAATATGCGCAGACAGATTCTATATAGTTGGAATATGCGTAGCTAGACTACCTATATGAAGATGGCATATACGTAGATAGATTATATATAGATGGAATATGCATAGCTAGATTATATACAGATGGCATATACGTGGATATCGTAGTGAGATGGTATATGTGTAGATTGCTTATATATAGTTATAATATGCGTAGCTAGAATATATATCGATGGCATATGCGTAGGTACCTAATATATAGGTGGTTTATTTGTTGATAGCTTCCTGTAACGTAGTTACAGTTAAAAATGCAGGCTTTGTACAGGAAATTATAAAACACTTGGATTGTTAGGAAACTTTTTAAGCATGTGCGAAAACATGAGAAAATATTCATAGAAAATGATAAACAAATAATTCAGGGAATCAAAAGTTGTATAATTCATGTATAATGGTTTATTTTTTTACTATAAATGCTAAATATAATATAATGATTTTGACGCTATATATATGATATTGAGTTACTTAGAAAATGCAATATTATGACATTATTTGATTGCTATTTCTTTTATATTCACTTCCATTTTAGCCTCAAAATGCAAAACTTGTTTTCAATGAAAGGACTTTTCCAGACCTTCGTCTAATTTAAAGTTAATTTTACTTCTACGATGTCGTTATCATACAAATAAGTGCTTCTGTGAAATGCAGCAAGGCTCTGTGTAGTTTTAAAATTTGATCTGCCTTGTATGAGTTGAGATTGCGAAAATTTGTGATTTTAATATTTCACAGAACACTGACCTTGTTTTTAACGCTTTATCTGTTCGGACATAATACGTGTTTTAAATGTGTCATAGTTGCAATCTGTAAACTTTTAAAGCATGGAGATAAGCAAAGACGAAAAAATTAGGCTAGTAATGACCATAGCGACGGATCCATCTTGGATGACCATCTACAACGAAACAAAAAGCTATGAAGTAGCTATATCCAAGTGGATTCAATTAGTCCTGCAAACCGATCCGAGTTCCCATATCGCAACAGTTGTCGAAAATGAGGAGCCGAAGAAATGTTGGGAGCTTGTGGAGGGAATTGGATTTGAAGGGTGGATGGTTTACAAGCCACTCAAAGCGAGCTGTTCTTTGTTACGTTCAATCGCTATATTGCTGTTCAAAAACGAGTTTCTATGGATTGATTTATTCATTTCGGCAATGTTTTTGATGTGCAATGCATTGTTGTCAAGACAGGCAGTTACCACCAAAGCTATACGAGCCCAACTTTACTCCAAAATGCTTAAGCCCGGATGCAATAATATGCTTATGTCATATATTGCAAATATGATTGGCAAACACATCGTTTTGTACAATTTCACATGTGAAAATAAACCGAAAATTTACAAGTATGAAGCTATGGTTTGCTCATCAACATCTCCGACGCTCGCGCTCTGCTACAGCGAAGATAAACGTGCTTACTACTCAATGTTCAGACTGGATGGTGACCGTGGTTTAGATTTCCAGCAACTAGTTGATTCCAGCATAACCGTGCTTAAGTTGTGCGTTGTAGATATTATCTCATCAATACCTATCAGATCGGTTCAAATTCTTAGGAATAAGGAGCTTCATCTTCATGCAGACAACTTCAACAAAACAACCCCAAAGTGGACACTGGAGCAAGCTAACCAATATCGTAATAAACTTGGCCAAATTGCAAAGCAAATCCAGTCTTCAAAAAACGTTGGAATTTGGAATACCGTAGCACAATGCGCTCATTTAAAATTAAGTCGTGTATGCGCTGCCAATGGTCTCCTGGGAATTATACCGGTTTGTGGGGCTATGGAACACAAATCAATCATTTCAAGACGCCCAGCTCACAGTATAGAGCTCGAGTATTCCTTGGCACTTAGCGATTACTTAATGGGAAATGACACTAGTGGAAAACTCATTTTCATAGCGCTTAAAACGGCCGCCTTGTCAGTTAGATTTAATTATGTTGCGGAATTCCCAAAATGGTATCCGTGTTCTGGTGTCCTTGATTTAATATGCTTATCTTCCGTTGTATTCCAAGTAAATATCGAAATATACAGATTAGCTTCAGTAAATAATATCAACACTTTGGTCCGCACCGTTATACTCCCAGCGGGAATCTCAACTCAAAGAAAGAATCCTGTTCGAATTCTTTACCATAATCGGTGTTTCTTTGCCCTAGTTCAAGCATTGGAAAATTTTCCTAACCCAAACCCATCGCAAGTAGAAAAATACATTACAATACATACAGCACAAGTCCAGCGTTCTTCATTATCAGAGCCTATGACTTATGACTGGAGTGAAACTAATTCAAAATGCAACGTCTATTGGGTACTAGAATCAGATAATGTTGTCATGGATAAAAACAACTCTAGAGAATCGTCATCTGACGGCACAATATCGAAATGTTTCCTAAAGACAACAAAAAAGATTCAAAATTTAAAAATTCCAAAGCTGAAGAAACAAGAGGAGAAAATACCTGGAGAAGATATATTTTCACGGGAATGTATTGATTTGTCTGAGAAAGGTGGCAAGAATCGGTTCCTAGGTACTATGTACCAAGCATTAATCAAGCAATTTGATATTCCCGTTACTAACATATACACCGAGTTGGCTAATGAAATCTGCCCTACTGACAAAATGGATGAATTAGCTGACCCGATTGACAAGATTCTGGTTGACATTGTTCAATTTTGTGGAATGGAACTAATTAGGAGGGCAAAAATATTTGAAACAAATGGACCCCCAAATGCATATGGAACTCACATTTCGAACACTGGATTTGGAAATGTTGTCACTTCTTTGAGAGCTGCATTTGGACCACAGTCTTCCTCATATAGCACGGCAGTTAAAATGGTTCGTTATGCAGTCAGTCATATGCGTTTGGAAGCAAGTTTGGTAACCCCAACTAACTTCAGTTCACCTGGCAACGATTTTCTGAAAGCAAATGACCTACATTTGAATTATGGGGTGGATATATTGGCACACAATAACAACACTCTCTTCAGATGTGTGTCTAAATTTATTTTCAAAACGGAGAATTTCCACAAACACCTAAGATTGCTTACATTCTTCACATACACTGAGGAACCCGAAAAATACACAACCGAAAAAGCATGGGATCTTCTTGAGCCAACTAGCCAAAAGGTGCCTTTTGTTATGCAGACTCTTAAGATTATAATGGAGCTAGCTCGAGGAAGTAATGATGAGGACCGAAACTTTCAGGCTTCGAAATTACAACTTTTCCTTTTATCAGATTTGCTTTCTCGCAATATAATTGTTGTATCGGAAGACGAAAACAACAACTCTGCAAAGATAACCGAGTTTGGCATTCGAGAAGAAAGGGAGGTTTTGCCACTCCTGGTTTTACTGCTTAATAAAAGTTACAAGCCGATTCTACTTATAAATCCTAAAATCAAATTAATTAACCATCAGATTGCGGAGAAAGAATGGCTATGTGCCAGTAACTCTGAAAGAAATATATTGTTAAAACATATATCTTACAATGCTTGCGGCGGGGAATATTCATTTCCTAGTTTAAACACCACCGTATACCCCGATGGCTAGATTCTGACGGATTTGGTAATGGGTTGGCTATTCGGATAGAAACATTTCAGTTGAAACCTGCTGTTACAAGTGAAATATCACGCCAAATAAATGGTGAGGCAGTCAGACTTCCGCATAAGACTACAGTGTCACGTTCAAATCTTGGGGCATTTAAGCTTTCCTCTCGCCGAGTTTCTATTCCTGTCGATCCAGCGGATCTTGATATAAGAGCTAAAGTCCGTTACCGTAGATGTTTCAATTACGTAACGAGGAAAGAGTAAGCAATTACAGTACCTTTGTGTAAAACCACATTTTGTATAAAATTTGACATCCTAACTTTTAAGTTCATTAAAGTTATTAAGTTTGTTAAACGGAAACAGGAAAGAAGTAGAATACCATGACATGGTTGACAGAATCGAGTGGGACATGAGACATAATGCAGAGTGGAGTGCTTGTACTTTTGATATTGACTCACTAAAGCTTGACGTCACCCTCCTCCCTCAAAGGAAGACAGCATACCAAATACTTTTCCCAGACGAGCTACCAACTATCAAAGTAACTGTCACGGGTGCTATTTTGCCAGGTTCTTTTGGTCCATTCATGTGCAATCGTGAAATTTTTAACCTTGGAGATGGAGATATGATGATGTAATATATTTAGAGCATTAACTTCAAATGCTTTGAAACTAAAATATTTTGAAGACAATTTTATTTGCGTTTATAGATACGCAGTTCCAGTAGAAGAAAACGAAAAGCTTCGCTGTGCCATAAAACGATTTGCTAAAAACTCAGAGCCGGCGATGTCAAAGCCTTGCACTATTCTTTTTGAACAGGTGGGATATGTTTTGATGTAGTAAAATTTGAATTACCGATGCAATACCGGTATCACAAATTGAGATATTATGGTAACACTTTACAAGTTTTGCTTGGTACCATAATATGCCGATGAGTCATAATTACCGATACGAGTGTACTGTTTGACTGTATACCCACAGAAAAAAATTCCCTTTCCCAGATTGTTCTAAATATTTTAGTTAACTTTATGTTTAGTAAACTTAAAACAACCAGTTTGATTGGAAACTAAAGCCAAGCAATATAAATTAAATATTACCTTGGGGTTTTTATATAAATTTTAAGCGTTCTGGTAGGTTCCCATAAAATGTTAGGCATGGTTTTTATAAGTGAAGGTATGTGACGAACGTTGAAATAGCAAAATACTTGCATAATAAATGTTAAAGCAATTTGAGTACCTGTCAATCAAACAACGCAACCGATTCAATCAAATATTTCAAGAAATCTATGATCTTGTTTTTAAAAGAATGTATTCAAATTTCCAAAATAACATGAACATAAGTTTGAAATTTAATGTTTAACATTCGATGCTCATGAATACATAGGAGTTATGAGTCTGCTACAATTTCTAATTTGCTGTAATCCTGCTGGTATTTTTTAATTGTAAAATGCGTAATTGCGACTGCTAATATGCTTAAAATTGCAAGTTAAGTTAAACATTCTTAAGTTTAAAAAATATTAATAAAAAATATTTGCAATTACACTAGTGCTACCGTGCTATTGTTTTATCTTTAACTGTGACTGCTAATCGTGGAACTTAATTTTCCCTTGATTTTCCTTTTTGGTAGAGCGATTAAACGCCTATCGTGGTCAGTTAGTAGGTAGCTTCGTATCATGGATTTTGACTTCAATAAGTATATGGTACTAATTGCGAAGTTTTTAAAACTCATGAAATATGATGTCGGTATTCTGTCTACATTCATAATATTTAGGCATTTATTTGTTAAAATGCAATCGCACGCGTATATACTGTAATGAAATATTGTATGTTTATAGTGCATCTGGCTAAGCGACAGATTTTTCAACTGGGCAAACATTTCAGTAATGCACCTGGTACTTCAGAAGAATTCTGGTGTGGTGTTGGAGCCCGGTACGTTTTTCCAAGCGATTTGTCTTTCTACCTCGACTGTGCGGATCACAAATCTAACTTTAGAAAACTGCACTGCATTTGTTCGAAACCGCATCAATTATCTTCCAGTTTGCGACTGCCATCCCGATGTCATGATAATTGCAAGATGCATGGCCAAAATGATTGAAACCCGTGAAATAACCACCAATGACGACAACAATACGTTCAAATTGCACGTAGAAGATTTTAATCAAAGTAGCCCAAACAGTTGTCAAGTTATCCTTCCGAATGATTGCCTGTGGTGGCTTACCAGGCCTACATTCACTTCAACATATTCTGACAAAGCAAAGTATATGCGGGCAAAGCACGAAATAAGCACCGACTTCAAGGCTGAACTGAAACATTCTATGTACACTCAACTTAAATTAGAATCGGACTCTGAAGAGGAAAAGGAAGACGTAATTGACAAAGTCATTGATGATATAAATGCCATCGTCCAATTGGATACGTCACCTGGGGTTGTTAAAATCATTCCAGAGCTCTCAGGCCCGCCCATGACAACACGCCAAAACCATAATCCGGAAATCCTGGATGACAATAAGACGGTGGAAAATATTGCAAACTATGCCATTTTTGAAAAGAAGATTCATATCAAAGGGAAGCTGGGAAGGCGAAAAAATCCAGAGAGATCGATCATTCCTGTGAGCATTGCAAAGAGAAAGCACGAGTCTGGAACGAGTGTATCCAAACAATTCTTCTGCACTCAGAATAAAGAATCAGGAGAAAAGGGGTGCGGAAAATCATTTTCAACCCAGGCTCAATTAAACAAGCATTACAGATTAATTCATGATAGGTCTGGAGGTCTTTGGACCTGTGAAATATGCCTCAAACAATATTGTCTCGAAAACAAAAGAGACATTAAGGAATTTAAGAGTCCCACGCAATACGTGTCCACCTATGACAGAAAGCTGCGCATAAATGGAGTACTTCGCACCGTGTTTTTCTTCCAAGATGAATATCTGGTAGGCCATATTCGTGAAATTCATAATAAACAGCGAATTGTGTGCCCTTCACCCAATTGTAACAGTACATTCAGCAGGAGGAGAGACTACGACGTTCATGCCAGGTCATTTAATTATTAAAAACTTATTCCAATCCAAACACCTCCATGCAACAAAATTACCTGTTGAATTGTCCATTTCGCAGAGAATATCCCGATCCAGATCATCCCCAGCCAAAGATTGGACGATCATGTTCGTCAAGTTCAACGAAGAAAAGCCCCACAGGAAGGCCCAGGGGCAGACCTCGAGGATCAAGAAACAAGACTAAACTTACAACTCGGGATGTCACTGCGTGCAAGAATTCTACTACCAAGCAAACTGTTAGAAACTGAGCAGAAGCTAAAATCAAGTTTCCTTGATCCGAAAACTTCCAATTGCCATGGGGAAGAAAATGTTTATAAAGGAACCAGTAGCAAAACAACTTTATATTTCGTCGACGAATTGGGTTTGTGTATTTTTATCTGCAGGATACTTTGTATGAGGTTTAGTGTTTGTGAGTAATATTTTGAAATGCTAACGTGTAAAAACTTGTTTAGAAATGTCTTGTATTATTATATCATTTCATTCAATGTTTTTACGAATTCATTAAACTAAATCTGCGACTATAGAGGTAAACAATTTGAGTAGATTTCACCATTTTTGGGTAACGCAATATATAACATAATTCCAAATACAAATTATTTGAAACGAACTTGTGGAGTACTCGTTTTGAAGCATATAATTTAGTTTTTATTGAAATTCAGATTATGATCATCACTGGCGTATCCAGGACCTATTCCAGGAGAGGGCAAAAAAATTTTTTTGTTAGTACATATAATTGTTAAATTTTTCACTCCAACACAAAATCGCCCATTTTAAAGGCATTTTGATGACTTTTAACGGAATTTTAACCAGATTGGCGTATTTAGAGACTTTAAAAACCATTGTTGGCTTTCTGAGAGAATTATGACGCCATTGGAGCATTTTTGGACTATGTTGAAAAAGCTTGAGAGGTTTGGAGAAAATTTTGAAGCAAACTCGATTAAAATTCAGGTACAGAACAAGTCAAAATTGAATGATTTTAAAGAACATTTGAGACAATTTGAAGCAGATTCGAATATTTTAAAGAACATCCGAGACATTTTGAAGCAAATTTGATTAATTTTGAAAAGAATTTGAGACAAGTTGAAGTAAATTTGAGACAAATTGAAGTAAATTTGATACAAGTTGAAGAGAATTGGAGACAATTTGAAGCAAATTTGAATGATTTTGAAGATATTTTGAGACAATTCGAATGTACTCTGAATGATTTTGAGGAATAATTTGAATGGTTTTGAAGAAAATTTGAATGATTTTCAAGATAATTTGAGACAATTCGAAGCTACCTTGATAGATTTTGAAGAAAATTTGAGACAATTCGAAGCTACTTTGGATAATTTTGAAGATCATTTGAGAGATTTTTACGAAAAAGAGCATTTTTGAATCATGTTGAAGCAAATTTGAGCCATGTGGAAGAACTATTGAGGCAATTGGAATAAATTTTCATTTACTTGGACGAAAATCTGAACTCTGGAGATACTCTAATGAAAATTTGAGGCCCATCATCCAACTTGGAGAGATTTTAAAGAAAATTTAAGATTTTGTAACAAAACTTTGATATTTATAACGTAAATTTGAGATATTTTAACGAAAATACTAGATAATATGAAGAAAAATTGGAAATTTTTATGGAAATAATTTGGCTTTTCAGGACGAATTCCAGAATTTTTTTTTTCCTCCCCTATCCAGGGGGGGGCAAATGCCCCTAATGCCCCCCCCTAAATACGCCACTGATGATCATGTGGTATATTGTCAGGTATATGTTAAAAAAGAAAACATATAGCAATTCTTACATTGAAGTTTAAACACCAATCATCAAGCGAAGGTTTTATCTAAAATATAATTGTGTATTTAAGGCTAGCAAAATCGGAGGCGACAATTACAGTTAAACCTTAAGAATTCCTTGGCACTGTATGATGCGAGTTACCAAAATACTCGGGGAAAATGGGAGCTTCAGTTAATATATTAAAACATATTATGCTACAAAAATTTCATTGATATAGAAATAGTGGCCACGCAATTGCATTACCAATTCTGAAACAGCAGTGGATGTACTACATTAAAGTATAATAATATGTTTCGAATTATGTCGAAAATGAAAATTTTTCAAGAAATTTAGCAGTACTATGCAATCTATTAAATATATTGGTTTTGCAAACAAAATTTGAGTAGAGAAGAGGTTCTTCTAAAATAAATGTAGCCTAGGTTAAGCATTGTCAAGTTCTATGAAATATGGAAATCTTCGATTAATAATATCAAAATTTGTCACAAATAATATATGATACACTTGTACATTAATATCACTGTTAACACTTTATCAATGTACTTTATGAGAAAAATTAAAGACAATCATGTGGAAACAGATGTACTTACCAATACCGAAATAACATTTTAAAATGAGTAACATTTCCTACATATCTAATAGCAGCTTGCAAAATTGAGAATTTGACATTTTATGGTACTCGCCACTCGTTGGAATTTATGCCTGCTAAACATTACGCTGGGATTTCATTTAATAACGCAGTGATGTCGATTTATGATGTTTTTATTAATACTTTACATATTATACACATTATGTATACGTCTTTTTGTAATGAAAAACGCTTTAATTCCAGTTAGATACATTTAAAGTTTGAATGTTTCAACAATGCTAACTAAATCACGAATTGCGGTTTGAAAAAGATAGGACACTGTGACGAAAAACTGTTGGTTGAAAAAGCATTAAAGCTGTACATTGAAGTCGTGTTGTAGACATACTTTATTAGCTTCACTTTATACTGTATCAGCTATGATAACCTATCTACGTACAGAAGCGTAAATAGTACCTTGAGATCCATCGCGTAAGCTTGTCTGCTTTGAACAATTCTTTAAATTACGTTTATGGTCGTTGATTATGAAACCACAGACTGGACTTTCATCTTGCTTACTAGAAATGGAGTTATTTCGTATTTTTTAACAAAGCATTTTCAAACATTGAAGTGTAGATTTTGAAGATTTAAGGCAATGTGGCGATATGTTCATACTATTAACGCACCAACTCTGTACATGTTCTTCAGGTATTGCTCTTCCCTACCCACAGAAACGTAAATTGTAGCTTAGTATCCATGGTGTTTGCCTATAGGTTATAACCACAATGTTACGTAGTGTGTAGTCGTTATTTAAGCAATTACAAACATTTTACGGTCAGCGTTCAAACTTTAAATACGTATATTTCGTAATTTTGAAAAATTGCATACCAAATCATGACTTGTGTATCTGTAAGAGTTAAGGCACTATGACCAGAACTTAATATTTTTCAAACCATTAGAGCTGTACGTACGGACGGACAATGATCTTTTTAGGCTTTGATGCTGTTCCCAATATACCCACAGAAGCCTAAATGGTAGCTTGATATCTATGGCGTTAGCTTGTCTACTTAACAGATTTGTATTAAATGTGGTCGTGGAATATGAAATCACTGGAACCTTTTTTGCCTTGACAAACTGGGCATGACTTTATTCTGCATTTTTAACAATGCTTACTCCAACATTAAAGTACAGGTTGTTGAAGATTTAAGGTAGTATTACTTACCTGAAAATGTTATGAATGCCTTAATATTCACGTTATGCATATAACATATTACCCATTATCTATCCTACACATAAGTAATTTAGCAAAACAGTTATGCATATATTTTTCCCGACTCATGTTCGAAAACTGGTGAAGCACTTTTTGTTAATTTGTGTCGTACCCTTGTATTTGACTACCATCTCAAAATAAAAGATTGGGAAAGTGGCTATGCTTTGAATTTCTCAGAATCCGATTACAAGATCCAAGATTACATCATGGTTGAGATGATCAGGTTGCTGCTGGAGTTCTGAGCATCTATTGGTGCCTCTACATTTCGAAGTCAATTTCTACATACATGAATACTTTTCGATTTGAAGTAGTTTCAACACAGGGAATTGGCGAAGCTACAGGCAATTGCCACGAATGTTTGTAAGGTTCAAATTTCAACTTTGGAAAGCACAAGTCTCCTGGGATTCATTTTCATTAAATTAAAAAGTGATAGTTAAGCAACTTCTTCAAAAGTTTCAACATTGTTTTATGATATAACCCGCATACATGCAGACTCTACAATTATAAACATTTGTCAACCTCAAATAATACTTCAATGAATAACGGAGTATTTTAGTATCTACTTTTAAAGTCAGTCTCAATACTTTGCAGCCGCTCATTCATCGTATTTAGCCTGTGTGGAAATGTCATAGAAAAACATGCATTATCACCGGAGATGTTTTCTCAATGAAAAATTATGCATTATATTATGTATTAAAGTGACATTCAATCGCTTCAGTCTTTTTAAAAGTATAAAAATGACCCACAATATCTTTATGCAGCTAAATTTATGTGGGTTTTCAACAGCGTGTTTTTTCAAAACCCAGATATATTGTTCATCATGTGTGCATAATAAATTCTTTCCTATCGAATAACACCATAATCCAAACAAATATCCTTTACCTGTTCGTATATTGAGGCTTTATAATTAGCATTTTTCCAAACGTCTGCATAACCATGAAGCTAGCTTTCTAATACTAATTGGTTTTGAGTAATCAGCCACAAAATAATTGGATTGTTATATACTTTTGGGCAGAATTACGCGATCATCAGCAGTCCACGTGTAGATGACAGAATTGAAGCACGAGATATGGTTTAAACTTTGTATAACGCTGTACTCCAACAATACTTTACGGGAAATATAAACCTCTCAATACTTTAAATTATGAAGGATGGCAGGGAAAAATTTATGCATGATGAAAATGAAAGACTGGACGAAAGTACTTTCTTATATATATTACGTGCAATGCAAATTAAAATTATTGATTGCTCAGGCAAATAAAGAGCAGAACAAAATAATTTGTCTTTTGGTCACGCAAGAGAAAATGCCACCATCTGAGCTAATACGATGAGAGCTACCACATCTATAAGCAAAACGTCTTAAATTCTGTAGCCTGAGGTGAAAATGTTTTCGTTAAACCTTCATTGGTAAATGAAAATTTTAAATAGTTAACCTGTAAAAAATATCATAAAATTATGAGGTGGATACTTTTCCTCATTTTACTTGCACTTGATTCTGAGCAGCGCAATACCGGTAAAAATGAAAACGAAGCAGTGCAACAAAGCTTACATTCATTTCTGGAGATATTAGCGGGCTCTTCAGAAAACTACGACGTATATTTATATAATCTGGATCTTTCTTTGTCTGCCGTTCAATACGTCGGAGGTTCAATACATTACATAATTTATAATGAAATGATCGCAAAACTTTTAGGTGATCAAATTTACCATAAATTTACACAACCATTTTCAATACTGATTGCAAATCAAGAAATTTGGGAAGTTGGTATATTTTATGA
Source organism: Willowsia nigromaculata (assembly GCA_034700605.1). Taxonomy (NCBI): domain Eukaryota; kingdom Metazoa; phylum Arthropoda; class Collembola; order Entomobryomorpha; family Entomobryidae; genus Willowsia; species Willowsia nigromaculata. The sequence continues at coordinate 13,151 of JAQIXX010005801.1, forward strand.
ATTTGATCCATTCAACTTACTTGGAATGCATCCATCAACCCTATTTATAGTACCAATAAAGGGTTATACAATGTTTCACACTTATTGGATTAATTACCCCGCCATCAAAATCGTAGTTTACGCCATTGCTAAAGACGACGAAACATTTGAAACGCAGTACAAAGTT
>JAQIXX010005802.1:0-13316 GCA_034700605.1 Willowsia nigromaculata
GGCGACTTTCCTCCAAGCTCGAGAGTGACTGGGGTCAGATTTGGAGCCGCTGCGGCCATCACTGCACGACCAACGCCGGGGGATCCTGTGCAGAAGATGTAGTCCCACTTGTTAGCCAAGAGCTCCTTAGTTCCCTCCACTTCGGCGAGGACCACGCGGTAGCAATCTTTGTCCAGGTATTTGGGAATCAGCTCAGCCATCAGTTTGGCGGAGTGGCCTGCCAATTCGGAGGGCTTCACGACCACACAGTTTCCAGCGCAAATGGCACCTGAACAGAAAATATTTTCAAATTAATACCATTTTTCAGACATTAAATTAGCTGTCTTCAAATTTGTCTCAGATTACCCATGGCTGGCTGCAGACTCAAGAGAATCGGATAATTCCAGGCTCCCAAGACCAGCACCACTCCATAAGGCTCCTTCCGAATATACGCGCTATCCAAAACAGCGAGCAGGTTCACAGGCAGCTTGTCATCTTTAGCCCACTTGGCACAATTCCTGATCAGACCTCCGAGTTCATTCAGGGCGATCTCCAGCTCGTACAGCGTCGCCTCCAATTTCGGTTTCCTCAGGTCCTTCGCCAAAGCGTCAAGAATGTCTTCCTTGTGATCTCTGATCATTTGCTCCATATTCTTCAACTGCTGGACTCTGAAGGACACCGGTCTAGTCTTCCCAGAATTGTAGGCTGCCCTCACGGAGCTCACCAACTATTCAAAATCGACCACGATATCATTAATTAATCATAATTATAGTTAATTCAACGGAAAAAATCCAAGGTCAAGATCTTACCTCACTATACGCATTTTTCGCCGCGGAGCTCATCTTGCTTATCGGGGAAACCAGGGATTCTGATAAGCTTCGTCTTTACAGGGCACAGATCCAAGAATTCACGAATATCTTCTCCTCCTCAACTTTAAACCCAGAATCTGGAACAAACCGTGAAGAATTTTTAAATGTCAATTAAAATTATTGCCTGATCAAAAGTTAGCGATAAATTCTCGGTCTTTGTCCTCGCAAGTCAAAAAACATTTAATCTACTCATTGTTCTCACTCTAATCTCTCACGAATGTCACCCACTCTTGATACATACATAAGTGTGAAATGATAAGATAATGAAATTTAATTTCACAATTAAATCTATAATTCTCTATCCTGCTGCCACACGCAAATACTTAAAGTAGGCACATTACAATCTACTATGAACTGTATGAGCCTATATGCACACATACACGGTTGGCGTCACCTTTCGTGCAAAATAATTAGCCTTTGTTTTCATTCAAGCTGTGTACACGCTCTTACATTAAATACTTGAGATGCTAAAGCACACATTTACACTAGATCAGGTAAGGTGACGAGATTTTTGTGGGGTTTTCATGTGACAATGCAAATTTTTTAAGGTGAAGGTCATCCACTTGTAAATTTTTTTCTGGACTTTGGACAAAGAATTTTCGGTGCAAAAATATAGATAATAATTTTCGCAACAAATGTAATTTAAAATATTAAGCTGAGATTTTTAAAATCACTGCTCAAATCACAATGTCACGTTATGACCATCACTAACTAAATATTTTAAACATTTTGCTTACCAAAACTATTAATTATAATTGCTGCATTCTCTAATCACTTGTTTTTTTCCTTCTAAATAATCTCCAGTTACCAAATACACTTGTCTAAATTGACAACTTGTTTCAATATCCCACAGGTTTTAACCTGCTTTCCTTTAATCTCTTAAATGGAATGACATTCGGAATATTTGATAAGTACAATATTTTCTCTATCTACTAATATTTTTCACAGTTACTAAAATCTACACTGCAACAAGTGCGTTGTCTATACACCTATGTGTGATGATGTGAACATGTTTTTCTTTTAACATTGTTGAAACCTGAACTGAACTTGTGGCAAATATCCATACAATGCATCAGATCATCATCATCACGAGATGATCATCCATTCAGTATGAGAAAACAGCGTTTGCATGTTATTCCCCACTTAAAGTAAAAATAAGTGTTTTTCATGCACACAGATTTACAGACAAGTTTACTGCAAGTCTTCACCCTAGCCGATATACTCTGAAAATCCAAACCTGAGAACTGTATTCACTCTTGTAAAACTCGCTAGATATATGCTTAAGCTTTATAAGGCTTATAGTTTATAAGAAACCCAGAAAAAAATCCTTTTTTATATATCAAAATGACCACTACTGACCAAAAGACCTGAACACATACATTTTTTTATGCAATTTAGACAGAATATTTTGACTATAGGTTTTCTGTTTTGTATTATCGTCAGTGATCCGTCGTCTATTGTGCTGAACTTCCATGAACCAACTGCAAAGCTGCAAGATTTGACGAGGCGACATAATTCTAGGCCAAGTAGTATTTCATATCTGTGCAGTGTTAAAAAAGAGTATAGAGATTTATTAAGCAAATTTTTTTTATGATGCAGAGAATGAAGAAAAAAGTGCAAAAACCACATTGTAAAAATGCAGGCGTGAGGAATATCATTTTATATTGCTGATCTCTCTTTTCTGTTTATAATGTGGGGGATGCGTAGCAAATTACATTTCAATATGGATTTTGAACGTATGCCTAAAAACTGGTATAAGAGCTTTTTTATAAATTTTTCATGCAAAAATTTACAGAGAAGGGATGGCTATTCAAACAAGTTGAGAGTACAATATCAGAATTTTGATTTAAAAGTAAACTTGAAAATTTGCATTAAATTTCGAAATATATGCTTAAAAGTTTGAGTATGTGTGTAGGTAGGTATATAATTGACTTTAAATGATGATAATTGTATGTGCAACTGATTTCGCATTGCATGACTAATCCGACAAGAGGAATCAGCGGTAAATGATATGTTATTGATGTTTTGATAATTGGAGCACTATAATAATTTACCTGTTTGAAATTTTCATCCATGCTTGTTAGCGGAGCTAAAATACAGATAGGTATTTGGAGGATGCATATATATTAAGGAAGATGTGCGCTCTTGACTTGAGTATGCACTACAAAGTAAACCAATTAAAGTTAAAGATTGGTTTTTGAGTTGTTGTTCTTGAATGATGAGCTTATATATTTTTGCAACAATTATTGGCGTATGCATTTCTATGAAAGGAGATGAGATGTTGGGCATCAATGAATTAAACTTTGCTTTTTTACGCATGCTTGAGTGTGGCTATGTACATTGCAAAAATTCAAACCGACACGGAAAGAGAAATAATAACTTAATTACAGATGGTTCAACTGTCTAAAACTTTTAGACTGACTAGTTATTAGAAAATATTCAACTTCAAAATCCATCTAGCATCAAAAGAAAATGTGAGAAAAAAGTGAGATGAAATGAGTTTTTCAGCAAAATTGCCCAAAATTGCTGGAAATTTTACATAAACAGTGGCACGGAAAAGGCTATAGCAATCTTACTTTATTTGAGGAAATATTGCAACTTATTTCGTTAATAATTTTCTAAGCAGTTTAAGATGACTTTAAGACGAATTATGAACAAAGAGTTGCCGCGAACATTATCAAATAAGGAAAATAGGAAGAAAGAGACATTGACTTGTCATCACTTCATTTTCAGGCTAAGGTTGATCACCAATCACCTACCAATTATGCGTAATAATGCGTACATAGTGCCTACATTAAAAATGAACAGTAAATTTTATGACTTTACTTCTTTCATTAGGATTTTACTAGCTACATATACAAACGAATGCATTTCCTTGGTCCACATTTTCATAAATTAGCTGCACATTCGATATTACAATTTTTGCAATAAGCTCAGGGCTGCATATTTTGGCGAGATGAGATATAACTGCAAGTTTTGCAGGTGTACTGCGTTACGTGTTACGTACCATTTTTTAATGTAAATTTACTCGACAGAGAGGACAAGAGAGAAGGTTAATTTTTGGGATGACAAAACTGATAATTAGTTTAAGACCATGTCTAACACAGGGATCCTCTAAAAAAAGTGTTTTTGAAGGGATCGAAATTAGTAAAGTGTGCAATTATTTACGCTTAACGACTAATTTAATTTTTAAATAAAGTCACGCTTTAAACACTAAATATGCAGCAGTGCATGCGACGAAAAGTTCACTGGTGCAGACAGTAACATTCTTACATGATGTCAACTAACTTAACTAATTTAGTCAATTAAGGTGCATGAAAATTCTTATCTAATTTTAACTTGCTACTGTACATATGTAAACAAAACAATTATCAGGTTCAAGTTCACAGTTTTGAACAGCTACCAAATAAAAATTACGCGTCTAAAAAGTAAAGTAGTAAACTAATTGCGGAGTACATTCAAGATTGAGTAATGGACATTTTATGAAGTGATATTACCAAAGCAAGGTAAAACCAGGTATTTTCGATGAGATTTAAGACTATTGCATGTAGACATTTTATGGATCATAATATTATCAACATGATGATATGATTACTACGGTGATAATGATGGTTTTAAATGAAAATGAAATGATTAAATTTTACACTCACACTGCAATTTAGTGATAATTCTCGGGTTTAAGTTGGTTTTGTCATGACATGAGTTAACAGAGCCTAACAAATGCGTAAGAAGTTGTTGCTAGTCAAAGATTTTATGTGTTTGTTATTATGTAAACTGCATATTATGAGGAAAATGTTGTAAATTTGTAAACATAGAAGAAGAACGCGTGCATCCTGGCCCAACACAAAAAAATAATTTGCAATTAAAACAAAAATTAAATTCATTCTGTCAGCTACAGCAAATTTAAATTATCAAAAGTAATAAAAGTTTGTCCAAATTTTATTTGCAGCATAAATTCTGCTTAGAGACACTAGTAAAAATTATTTCTTATGTAATTTTTTCATCTAAAAAGTTTGTCAGCAACCGCTGGTACCATCTTTCGCATCGCAGGGTTTTAAAAAGTATTCCTAAAACTAAATATGCCGTAAAAATAAAGCAAAACTGCAAAAATCTTTCAATACAGAAATTAATTCTTTTAAAATATGTACTATTTTTGCGCAATTTCCTGGGTTTAAGCTCACATCAAAGATGGTACAAATGTTACGTAACTCAGAGTTGAAAAGACTCTCCGTATGCGACAGGATATTGTGAAATTTTTACTTTGACTTGTGTTCTCTACCGTTTGATTGTATGAATGCCATAATATTTTGAGCTAACTATAACGGCAAAATATTCTGATGATATTTGTCATGAAAACAAAAAATACAACAAAGAGCAACAAACTTTTAGCTTTGAACGCTTTGTGTAGGTATCAATGATGGCATGAAATGTAAATTTTGCTTTCAATACAGCAGCAAAATATACCGATATTTTTCCTGAAACAAAAATATATTTTCTCCTCTTGCTTTTAAAAAACCTTACGCAACTATGCTTGTAAATCAAGTGTGAAAAGACGTAATAATTCATAAAAATGAAAGGAATATGTCAGAAATCATGACTTTCCTTCGAAATGATTCCTAGCATGAGCATAAAACATCTTCCGCTGAGTCATCAATACCAATTAATTAGGAAAAGGCGAAAACTTTCCTGTCATTTAGCTATTGACTCGTTGCCCACTACAAGCCTTTATATCCATTGTCCTTCAAGAGATTGATCAGAAAAATAGTTTTGGAGAAATTCAGATAAAATGAGTTCTGAAGCAGCACCTGGAAATGCATATTCTCAGGTGAGAATTTGAAAAGTGGATTGGTACTCAGGAAATTGATTTTAATTTTTGTGTTGTCACTTGTTTAGCTGGTCGCATCAGTTCGAGATGCATTCAACACGGGAAAAACGAAATCAGTTCCGTTCCGAATTCAACAGCTCAAAAATGCGGAGAAAATGGTGAACGAAAATGAGGAGGCCATTGCGAAAGCCTTGGCTAAAGATTTGCGGAAGCCAAAATTTGAGAGTTTGGTTTTGGAGGTGGAATGTCTTCGAATTGAGATAGCAGAGCTTATGGGGAATTGTGCGAGATGGGCGAAGGATGAAAGGCTGCCTATGAACTTGTTATCTTTTCTGGATACTGCTTACATCCGGAAGGAGCCTTATGGAGTCGCTTTGGTTTTAGGAGCTTGGAACTATCCATTTTTCCTGAGCTTGAGACCACTTTTGGGTAATTTGAGATTTTAGAAAAAGTATCCCTAAGTTTAATAAATATTTCACAATTTTTTTGATAAATTGGCAGGTGCAATTAGTGCAGGAAACTGTGTTGTGGTGAAGCCCTCAGAAATGGCGCCACATACTGCTCAACTCATTGCCGACCTCGTTCCCAAATATTTGGACAGAGATTGCTACCGGGTGGTCGTCGCAGAAGTGGAAGGGACTAAGGAGCTCTTGACCAATAAATTTGACTACATATTTTTCACAGGAGCCCCCACCATAGGTCGCGCAGTGATGGCAGCAGCCGCTCCAAATCTGACTCCAGTGACACTCGAGCTCGGAGGAAAGAACCCGTGTTACATTGATGAGTCCGCAGATGTGGAAATAGCTGTGAGACGAATTCTCTGGGGAAAGTGTATGAATTCGGGGCAAACTTGTATCGCCCCGGATTACATACTTTGTTCAAAACAGACAGAAAAAAAGTTTATCGAAATGGCACGCAAAGTGATCCACGAGAGATATGGGGACGATCTCCAAGGATCCGCAGATTTCGCCAGGATTGTGAATGAGCGTCACTGGAATCGGATCCACACTTTACTGAGGGAAACCCGAGGAAACATTGTGGTGGGTGGTGGGGCCGACGGAAGTGACCTCTGGATTGAGCCCACCATTGTCACCGATCTTTCTGAAGACGACGCTTTAATGAAGGAGGAAATATTTGGCCCAATTCTGCCCATCTTCACTGTAAAATCTGTGGATGAAGCTGTCACCATCATTAACAAACGGCCTAAACCGTTAGCTCTTTACTCATTCTCAAAAAACGACGCAGTCAACAAGAAACTGGTCGAGGCGACATCAAGTGGCGGAGTTTGCATAAACGACACCGTCTTCCAAGCTGGCTGGCCTGGGTTACCCTTTGGGGGTGTGGGCGACTCCGGAATGGGCGCCTATCACGGGAAACATTCGTTCGACACTTTCTCCCATCGCCGGAGCATTCTCCACAGATCATTTAGCGGAATCAGTGAAAAATTTCTGTTCGCCAGGTATCCACCATACACCCTCGACAAGTTGGGCTTCCTCAGAGGTGCCATGCGAAAATTCGCATTTTTTAATGTCCGCGGAGGATCCTACTTCACTCACGTTTTGGCTGCTTTATTGGGCATGGGACTGTCTCGCTAACTAATTGTTTGTGCGAATCAAACAATGACCAATTAAAAATTTTATTTGTGTAGCTTCAGCCTAATTTAGTTTAATAGGCTTACATAAAAGTAGTTCGGAATAGAAGCCATTTTCAAACATGTATGAATTTTGTCTGTTTGTCCATTTCTAGCAATAAAAATAAATGAGCAATATTTGGATTGAAAATTTGTGCACAATTTGTTACCAACTTTTTTTATCGCGAGGAATAATCCTGCAAGAATGGCTTTTGGAACGATAATATTTGGTGTATGGATTTTCACATTGGTTTTTTTTCTTGGAGTTGGGCAACTCCGTAATGGTCGATATGACTCAATAAAAGATGACGTCACGATGCAAAGAATTGCGTGCATGTAATGAAGCCTGAGTGGACATGATGTTCATAAATTAATTGGATTTGCAGACACATGGAGTGTGTGCGTTTGAGGAAGTCATAAAAGCTCAGAGAGAATATCTGGTCCGTAAGCATATTTTTTCTTAAAATTACACAGAAAAAAAATATAAAGTGGTTTGCATATCGATTTTTTGGATTGCGCAATACACACTCTATTCTAATCGTTATTACTAGGAAAATAGGCTGTTTGGTTGATGTTACAGGAATATAAAAAATTTTGGGTTTAGTTTACAATCTGGATTCCAGAAGTTGAGGTGATTTTTGGAAGCTTGGTGAAAAATGGATCCAAAATTGGAGGAAAATTCAATGCATTCTGAGGTGAGCATTTTTTAAGGGAATTTTTTAAATTAAAAAAATATTTGCCTAAATATTTTGAAATATTTTTAGCTGGTTAAATCAGTTCGGGATGTCTTCAATTCTGGGAGGACGAGACCAATGGAGTTTAGGATTGAACAGTTGAAAAAGTTGGGGGAGATGTTGAGAGAGAATGAGAAGGAAATTGTGGAGGCTTTGGTGAAGGATATGCATAAGCCGCTGTTAGAGGCGACTTTGTATGATATCGAGGTGGTTTTGAATGAAATAGATAATTTTATTTCAAATTGTGGGAAATGGGCGAAGGATGATAAGCTGCCTATCAATCTGATTGCTGTGCTGGATAGTGGGTATATCCGGAAGGAGCCGTATGGAGTGGTCTTGATTTTGGGACCTTGGAATTATCCAATTCAGTTGACTTTGCTTCCGATGGTTGGTGAGTTGGAAGAAATATTGGGGCAATTTGAACAAAAATTTGGGATAACTATGAATTATTGACATTTTACAGGCGCCATTGGAGCAGGGAACTGTGTGGTTCTGAAGCCTTCTGAGTTGGCGTCGCATTCAGCTCGTGTGTTGGCTGAGCTCATTCCCAAATACTTGGACAGCGAATGTTATCGCGTGGTCCTAGCTGAAGCTGAAGGCACGAAGGAACTCTTGACCAATAAATTTGACTACATATTTTTCACAGGATCGACAGCCGTAGGTCGCGCAGTGATGTCAGCAGCCGCTTCACATTTGACACCGGTTACATTAGAGCTTGGTGGGAAGAGCCCGTGTTACATTGACGAGTCTGCAGATTTTGAAATAGCAGTGAAGAGAATTTTATGGGGGAAATGTGTAAATCTTGGACAGACTTGCGTTGCCCCAGATTACGTGCTGTGTTCGGAAGAGGCTGAAAAAATATTTCTAAAAATGGCTGGACCACTGCTAAAAGAATGGTATGGAGATGATCTCCAGAAAAGCTCGGATATCTCCAGAATCGTTAATAAACGGCACTGCACGCGACTCAGAAATTTGCTGAAAAGCACCAGAGGAAAAATTGTGTTTGGTGGGGGGTCCGACGAAAACGATCTCTGGATTGAGCCCACGATTGTGACAGAAGTGGCTCCAGATGACCCCATCATGCAGGATGAAATCTTTGGACCAATTTTGCCAATCATCACAGTAAAGTCGCTGAATGAAGCTATTAACTTGATTAACAATGGACCAAGGCCACTTGCGATCTATGCATTTTCTAAGAATGAAAAAATTAGCAAGGAATTGATTGAATCGACTTCAAGTGGAACAGTTTGCATGAACGACACAATTTTCCAGGCAGCCTGGCATGGACTTCCGTTTGGGGGAGTGGGGGAATCTGGAATGGGCACTTATCATGGAAAGCAATCATTCGACACTTTTTCGCATCACAGAAGCATACTCAATCGATCATTCAGTAAAATGAGCGAAAAACTAGGAAGCCCCAGATATCCACCGTATTCACCAGAGAAAATCAAACTTTTGCAAAGTGTCATGCGCAAAATGAAATATTCTGACTTGACCGGTGGGATTTATTTTTCGCATTTTGTTGCAGTTCTTTTGGGAGCCACAATTTCTGCACTGATTTGGTGCGCACACTCACATCTATTTTAAGCGATTTTGTAATTTACGCAATGTAAATCAAGGACAAAATCTTTCCTTGGAAATTCCTTATTTTGAATAATCGTCCACTACAATAATTTCTGAATAAATTTAGTTAAATTAACCAATATTCACTTGTGACTTGTGAAATGTGCAGTATTGTTTTACTTCAATTGTAAAGTATTTTTATTTACCATCAGAGTTATACAAGGTACGAACATGTAAATACATGTAACATGGAAAAATATGGAAAAATTCATGTTTTTACATGATAATATTCGGTTGCAGTTTTTACATGTTAAAAAATAATTTATGTAAAAAATATAAAAATAGCTCAAATTATTATAATTTTACAATCTAAATACTCCTAAAGTCTTTCGAATGTAGTAAGCAATCGATATCTGCAATTTAGAATTGGTTTTGCAAAGTTTTGAAAGTTTTTTCGGAATGTAAACAAAGCCATATGATTTCCGGCTCAATGTTAAAAAATATTTAATACATTTTTCCATTTTTCCATGAATTTTTCCATATTTCCATGTAAAAATGGAAAAAGTATTTATTTCCATGTAAAAAGGGGTACCTTGATTTTTTGTTTTTAATTTTAAGGGTATTTAGACATTCTATATGCAATTTGATATATGTACTTTTGTAAATGGCATTGTTGATATTACTTAAGGTCTGGTATCATAATTCCAGCTAAAAGTGGATATAAAAATTACAAATTTCACTAAATTATTACATAACAACTTAAAAGGCTTACTGAAAAACTGTTGCATAAACAAAATGTTTGTAAGTAACTAATCAATAAAAATTATTTATCTACCTAAAATACAAAATCATCTCCCATTTTTCATTCATTAAGAGATGAACTTGATGACATTTATACCAAGATAATAATATAATAGATAAGTGCTTCCAACAATTTAGCACAACATGATATTTATTTTTTGTACATAGCATATCCAAGTTCGCAGCTTTTTATGTTATAGCAATGTACGCCTCTCACCCATTAAACCATTTCATTGATTTCGGAACAGAAAAATTATATATGTGGCCAAAGTTTTTTATACGAAAATTTCATTTAAAAATCACATGAAAGAGATTCTGATAAAACTCATAGCACACATTGCATAGTAATTGACAAGACTTTAATAAAATAGTTCGCAATATTGTTTTAGCATTTAAAATAGGCGATGTCATAGCTTGTTTGACTACGTGTATTGGAGTCAACAATTTAAAAATCTAGTCATAAAACCAATCCAATGTTTACAGGGAAACCGTTTCCAATGGATTCACTTCAAACAAAAAATTTTTTAAATGGCTTGCGTATCAAATAGACTTGTTTGTCATGCTATTCAATCTCTTATTCTAATCCTAATTCTCGGTAAGGTTACATTTGAAGAAATATGGTTACGAAGAATATATGGTGTATTCAATAAAATATTAATAAATCATACTTCAATAATTTGTGAGAAATTTTCGTAATTTGTGATACTCTCGTTAGACATACAGACAGTTCAATCGGAGAAAGTCACTGTCAAAATCCCTCCATATGCATTCCTCTCAGAGTCAGCCCGACTGGAGTGCCATACAGACGTTGAACAGGATTCACTGCGCGCAATAAAATGGTACAAGGACTACAGTGATTTCTTTCGATACAATCCTAAATACCGTCCGCAATATAATATGGCGTTTCAGTTGCGTGGTGTTACAGTAAATGTTAGTGCAAGGTTTGAATAATTTGGTGTTACAACTCCTGTTAATTTGATACAGAAATATTGTAATGATTTGTATGACCTTTTCCTAGTTTCGAAATTCTAACATGACGACTATCGAGCTTGCAAATATTTCACCGGAATCCCGTGGAACTTACTCATGTGAAGTAGCACTAGATGCACGAACATACGACTCCTATATTCAAGAAAGCTTTATGGATGTTATAGGCAAATTTGAATGATTAATCATTTGATTTTTATAATATTCGGTGGTAGACTTTATGATACAGCTCCTCCGATAAATGGGCCGAATATTACTGTGAGTGGGAAACAGACCGCCTGCAGTACAATCATGGAATATCGGTTGGCGACATGTTCAGTTGAGAAAACATTTCCACAAAATGGAAATCGCCGGGTTCATTAACGATGTTCAAGTAACTTTAAAAAAATTGAAGTTCTAAAATTATTTGATAACCATAACCAAACATTTATTTAGCGAACTTGTACTTAACAGTTTGATATCGAATACTATCAACTGCACTATAAAGAGTACAAAACCACCAAGCTTTACTCGTCAAAGAGCACCCCAATCCTTTCTCCAGAATTGCAACAGTTCCATCTTCTAGAAATGGGTGCTATTTTGAAAATTAAATCTAACATTGCTTCTGCTTTGTCGTTCTCACTTTTCAAGTTCCTTTTTTTAATAAATATTGAATAGAACAACAGAAATCCGTTGCATATTTCACGTGTGATAAGGATGGATAGTTACTTGGTGTGGAACACCATTTGTGGAGGGCTATAATATGCAATGATGCGGATATACTAAAATGCCACGTCAATTTCCAAACTTCCTACGCTTTTGAATGGAAAGGAGCCACACTAAATTTCGTCAAATTTGTATTTGGCAATTTGTGCTGATTTATTGCTTGGTCCTATTGTCACATTGGCTCAAAATTACTGAAATTATTGGTTTTGGATGTTAGATGCACAAAACATTGGCTCGTGATGGGAAATGGCATGAATTCTGAAACTGCAAAAACGATAAGCTACATGCGCAAACACTTAAGCATTCATCATTTATAACCTTGAATTCAATTCGCACTTTAAATTAATTTTTTGCAAAAATAATCAGCACCCTTATATTTAATATCATGCAAAATTTGTGGTAGTGTGATATTGTGATAAGCTTCTACAATAAAAACTTATCACTTTCTAAATTATAAAAATCAAAATAGATTTATCTTGGCTTACTTTAACAATGTGTTAGTTTATTTATTTGTTAATCCGGCTACCTGCTTATCTGAAAATTTATAATGACTTGTTCTAAAGATACTACGTGATTATCGATATCGAATAATGGTCCACTTATTTCACAATAATTGTTACCTTTTAATATTTTTTCTTAACACGGATATTTATGTTTATGTACCTTTCTAACAAAAATGGTTTAAGAGTATAAAAAGCATGTAGACTTTTTTTCATGGAATTTGCATGCAAGGTTCTATTCGTTTATAAATATATTTTATATCTTACGATTAGATATTTAACTAAGAAACTTATGGAATTATGCGCACTGGCTCATTATATTAAAAATAACTTGCAAATCATCTTACAGCAGCAACTTTCTTACTCTTATCCAATTAAAAATTTCAAGGATTCAAGATATCTTCGAAACCAACACTTAATGACCTTGGAAAACGCTCAAAGCTTAAACTCTACCTTCAAGAACTTGGCCAGTATTACGTCGGAAGCCTTGGTACGTACTTCGATATTATTTCAAACAATACATCAAGCTAAAACCATTCAACTAATTTTTTGAAATGAACTCTAGTTACCTTCAGTCGAATTTCATGATAAAAAGCTCGAAGTCAGAGCATATATTCCATTCAAGATATCCCAATAAAGAGGAGTGCAAACCTAATTCACTGTACACGTCATTGAAGCTGCTCTTGTGTTTGGGAAGGCTCTCCGGATTCTTGCCAATAAATG
>JAQIXX010005803.1:0-13313 GCA_034700605.1 Willowsia nigromaculata
ACCTCCAAATCGGCTGCGGTTATCAACGGCTTATATGGATTTGTCCTGGTAGGAAACAAACTAATTTTCCCTTTTCCTCCTCCAGCCGCTGCGGCGATCGGCTTTCCAATTCCTCTTCCCGCAGTGTACCCAGCGATTCCATCCCCCACCGGCATCATAGCCATATCAAAGCCCTGCTCCACAGTGATATTCGCCTTTTTGTCAACCACGTCTGCGATATGCTTTCCAGCCGCAACATAACCGTAGGCTGTGCCTCATCCTTGTTGATGAGTATCTCACTTCCAGTGATAATCCCATCCATTGCCGCTCCACCAGCAATGCCTCCAGCAACAGCGCCTACTGGGCCACCAGCCAAAAATCCTCCAACTCCTCCAGCAACAACGCCTGTCGATCTACTCGCAGCTTTCATAGCCTCATCCCCCTCCTCATTTTCCCCCAGTGCGTAGTGAACGCCTCCCTTGATGTGTCCAGCGACAGGAATGGAGTCAATAATTCTGACCATGTCATCAGCAAACTTCTTCTGGAGGTCAAGTGCCTTATCATTTTCTCCAGCAATATAATAACCAAGGGATGTGATTTGCGAGGTGATAGGGAACGTGTTGTTGTAAAGAAAATTATTTTGCGTTGCACGGGCTGCTGCAGAGTCACCAAACGCGAATTGGGTCAAGCTTTTTGCCTGGGATATCACAGGAATGCTGTCAGTGTTCCCCATTTTTATAGAGTTTCCAGAATTAATTAAAAGCTGAAGCAAAAAGATTGAGCAACACCACAGCAATCGCTGAGACGCAGGTTGTGGACTGAACTGATTTTATTGGATGGTCGAAGATGTAATAGCTATACTATCGCTTATAGCGCGTTTAGACAAGTGTATCTTCGTCAGCGTTCGCTGCTGAAACGTTTTGCTGCATTCTCAGAGTTAAGTTTAATCTTGGTTTTATCACTTGTGTCACAGCTTCATCAAATTCAATCATGAATATGATGTCCTGACTATGTGTATAGGTATGTTGCGTGATTATAAGAAGCTGGGTAATGTCAATAATGTATTATAATGGTAGCTTTGTTAATAAATTAATTCTGAGAATTATAGAAAACAAGTCCAAGTAATAATTTAAGAGCAATTTAAATGAGTTTGATTTATTTCATATCAAACTGTTGTTTGTTTTTGGCAAGAAAAAATGAAAAAGAATGAATGCATAGAGAGAGATATGCCACTTGTACTTTTGTCTAAATAGATGATTCCTTGCAAAGTAGCAGATCTGAATTGGAGCCATCAATCCATCACCCATAAGTTATAAGATATCCCTGGATTGGGTCTCAAACTGTATATTCAGAGTCACAACTCACAACACACTTATGGACTTCGCTTTAGGAATTGTATTTTACTGTGATAATCGAACTCTAAACAGAATGTTGCCTCAATGTTCACAAGGTGCACTTTACTTTCTATTCATACGAGAAAAAGATATCTACTAGACTTATGTAGAATCTTTTCAATGAAGTCAAGAGCTTATAAGGGATAGCCATTGAACCCATCGCTACTACGATTATTATTTAAAAGAGATCTCATGCTCTACCAATATGCGCAGTTATTCAGTCTGCGCTCATCCTATAACATTGCTCATATGCAATGCAATATTATATTTTTTTTCCTTATAAGATATATTGAAAAAATTATACTTTCATGGGAGCTACCATGTGCAAACCCATTGAAATGTTGTGTGAAAAGTACTTTCATGAAAGTTCGCCCTAATCCAAGAAAATTCCCTGATCAGGAGGATGTCTACTTACCCTTGCGTAAAGTATTTTATGTTGATTTGACGGCTAATAATGCAGTCGTTCCAAAACATATCTTTTATCACTGCACCATTCTGAAATTTCTGAGACTTCCTTCAAAGCATAATATTATGCTGTGAGGCCGAAATAGTATTTTTCATTATTCACATCAATTTGTAATTAACTATTTTCTTTTCTGTGCATATTATAATGATGTTAAAGATGTGAATATGATATTATGAAATGTTTGGAATTTAGTAATTGACAGTTCTGGAATTCGCATCTTTTACACCAAGAAAGATTTGGGTCATCGTCGAATACATTTCCTCACTGTTCCACTGCACCAAGAGCACTATTTGTGGGTTCTGGAGTGGAGTCTTCAACTTATGGAGTGCACAGAAAATCTTGCCGCATACATCTCTAAAATTAGGTGACTATTATTATTGTACATTGTTGTGTTGTATGACTTCTTGGCAATCACAACCCATTTAATTGTTTACACTGTTGCAGGGTTTCGCAAAGGAGAAAATTAGCTCCACTCCAGGTTTGCTTCATGCCCATTTGACATGGAAGAAGAATGTATTGAGGCACATACGAAATGACATTGAGCTTCCACCAATTGCTCATGATAGTTACCTTGGCTTCAATTATCAACACTATCGCCAGATCAAAGACAAAGTAACTGTTCTTCTGGCAGACGAATCACAGAGTGAACTTTTGATACGGCAAAAAATAGCACGTTTATCTAAATACGTTAGTGTTATGTTATCTGACCTCTCAGTATGAATTGTCAATTAAAGTTGCGATGAAGTGGGTTATATATGTTTTACTTTCTAATTAGGATGGGCTTTCCACGGCTTTCGAAGAAATGTGTGAAAGTTTCATTTTTTTACTATGCAAAGTTTGCTCTAATTGATTGTCGAAGGCAATTAATCGTAATCTTATACTTATTTTAACGCTATCGATGTAGTTAATGCTTCGTGTGTGCCATGTAACGGTAACATAAGTTGCTGTCGCTTGTCATTCCATGTTACATGATAAGTGTATTATTGTCATTGTGAAATCAATTACAGAACGCGCCTAAAATTTGCAGGTGAATTTTGCTATCGAAACGTAAATACACTTGTTTTACAGAATAAAAAGCTCTCCTAAAATATTTTTATACCATGAAAATGGCTTGTGCGTAGGCATTTTATTATAAATTATTTAATTTCGCGATGCATGGACAAAAATTCGTTCAATTTTCTTGTGAAAGGTTCCGAGTAGCAAACTAGCAATGGAAACCTTCCTCTCGAAGAAAACTGGAAGACTTTTTCATGGAACATATTGGTGATTCTGGCTCGTCTGGCATACTAATCTTTTGCAGGAACTGATATTCGAGAATGGATGAAATGTGAAGGATGAAGTCCATAGAAACAGCCACACTGGATATCTTTTTATTCCATGATCCATAGGTGCCTGTTTCATTGCCTGACGATGAGTGGTGATTGGAGTGAATGATTGGAACGATATTGGTATGATGCATGAGTTACTGGATTTTATTGCTAAGGCTACTGACTTGCTACAATCACGAGTTGCTGGAGTGAAGTAATAGAGGTAAGGCACAATGAGATGTCTGCAGTGGTTTTATAAGTATATTTTTTTGCACTTGTAGCACATTATTGCAGTTTGTCTATGCATAAGACTCATAAAGAAACAGTGTTATTTTGTCTATCATCAAAAACAGTTAGAAATTTTGCAATGTTTATTTTCACTTTATTGAACTCTTCCTAAACACAAAGCAATAAAGTTTCATTAAATTTGACACCTTGCTACACAACCATTATTAAATGGCCAATCAGTAATGCACAATAAAAATGTTTTAATAACTTTGATTACTTCGATGATGGAAGATATCTTCTCTCAGCCTCAGCCAACTCATCCTCGTTTTGTAAGCGAAATACCTCTTTGACAGGGGCAACCTGTATAACGAATAAGTTATGAGCAAACTCAAGCAAAAAGACAAAATGTTTTAGACAAATCTGCGTAAAAATTATCGAGAATTTCCCATACCTTGGATTCAATAAATGCCAATGACTTTTGGTTGTAAATATTAGCAGAAACTTCTTGCATAGCAGTAATGGATGCTCGCATGTTATGATTGGCCCAAATTATCATTGAGATTCCGAGTTGCTCCAGGTAGCTGGAAGGGGTTTTATAATACTTTGTTGGAACAACAACAACCGGTCCCTAAAATCAAAAAAAGCCTTATTAAGCCAAAACGAATATTTAAAAGCATAAAATATATATGTAACAATTTTTTCGCCGTAATCTTTCGAAATTTCTTACTTGATTTTTCCAAGCCTTCATAAATGCTTCAATGTCAGACGGATCACTTTTTTTGCTGTGCATAAGAATTGCATCTGCACCTGCGTTCCTATACGCCTCTGCTCTTCTCAAAGCTTCGTCCATGCCCCATCCAGCAATCAAAGCTTCTACGCGAGCAATCACGACGAAGTCAGGATCCGTTTGGGTGTCTTTACAAGCCTAATATTTGACAGTAAAACAGAACAAATCAAATTCACTTGAATCCAAAATATTAAAAACCAATCATATCTCAAGACGTTTCACCAACTTTCACTTTCAATGCGAACTCATTAATATCGGCAAGCGGCTGCTTTCGGTTGTCCAACAATGAATTAGTCTTTGGGAACACCTTGTCTTCAATGCAGCAACCTATCCAAGATAAGACAGCAATAATTAATAATCATAAAATTTTTTTAAATGTAAGGCAGTCACTGAAGTGTGATATTGACATTCGTATCATGTATAATGAAATGTGGAAACTATGCATACCGGCAACTCCGATTTTCTCCAACTTTCTCACAAGTCGTCTTGTATTGTTGAAATTTCCATATCCATTGTCGGCGTCAAGTAAAATTGGAGCATTTGTAGCATCTGCCATGAACTCGACAATATCTGTCACTTGAGTCCAACTAGCCTCATTGCAATCTCGAACACCAAGTTGCGCAGAAATTGCTAAACCACTTCCCCAAATGCCTTTAAACCCTATTTGCAAAGAAAATTGTTGCTGAGACACAATATTGTTAATGTCGCATGTTACAAAGCCTGAATCTTGAATTTTTAACCGCCTGAATATTCGAATGTGACCATACCAATGGCACAGCCTTTACAGCTACATCATATGCGAGTGTCATGAATGGATTTGAAGGTCAAAAGTACCTGCTTCTTCAACAATTTTGGCACTTAAACCGGAATGAGCCTCCATCAAAAATTCAGTCTCAGAGGAAAGTAGCATTTCTTTAAGTTTTGTCGTTTTTCTGCTCGTTAATCCACGACTTTGGGTGAACAATGCCGCAGGGCAGAATGATTTTTGCAGTGAATATCGTAACATTTTCAGTAAGCTTATAAGACTAGCAGAACAGGACGAAATAAAAATTACGTTCTAAAATTCCTGATTCAAGCAAAATGCAATTTTAAAGATTTTTTAATGCAGGAATCCAACTTTTAAATGGTAAAATCCACTTCACTTTCAACAGACAAGAAAAAAGTTTCTGCAATCCGAGCCCTGACGAAAGCGACTCGGTGTATTCCAGGATGGTCAATCCTAAATGTTTAAAATTATATAAATCAATTACTTATCAGTCAGTATCATGAACTAAAAGCATCATAATTGAATTTACAACTAAATTCCATCTTCTAATACTACTAACGGGGCCGGCATTCGGCATCTACATGTCTGCTTGTGGCTTGTGCAATTTACTTATGTGAACCTGTGAACGGAATCATTTACCTCTTATCTCTAGTATACATGATGGTTCAATTCAAGCATTTTTAAGCCATATCATTAAATATTTATCAGAAAAGTACATACTTTTCCAGTTTCTCGTTATGTAATGTAGGTACTAACTAGGTACGATGCACAAATCTCGACGGGTTAACTGTTCGTGGATTTTGAATACTTTTGATATCCATGCTTTCTATTACAGATTTAACATGCTAGAACATGATTCAATGATTGTAGCAGAACTGACCTACTTGAAAGTAACTGATAAGATACCACGAGAATTCGGCCAATTTATCCCGAAAAACATGACAGTGGCGGATGTACAACAACTGTTCAGACGAGATTCATTCGTTCTCTTACTGATAAGTAACTGAATTATTTATATGAGGAAATAGTTCATAAATTAATTTAAAATTCAAGTTTAACTGTTGTCCGCATTCGTGTAATACATGCTCCTGGGAAATACGCAGTGCGTATGCATGTTGAAGAAAGTTTTTTTAAATGTAACAATTCATAAATGCATGCATAGATGTTAAATACTATCCACTTGAGGAAGTGAGGACGAACTAAAAATTAGATCTTGACATGAGTTTTCTTGATAATATTCTTTCGATTTTTTCAAAGCTTAAAACTGATTATTCGTAATTATTTTAATCAATCTTATACAAAATCAAAAATGTTTTACACATGAAATAACTTACTATTACATATGCTTTACGAGTCTTAACATTCAATCCATATTTTTATAAATATCTTTTTAAAATGGCACAAATAATATTGTCAAATGCATAAATACAAAAGTATGTGTATAACAAGTGTTTTAAGAAAGGGTCCAATAAGGATTCAGGTCTTTAGGTAGTCTATCCGCTGAAATACCTCCTAATTGCAAGGCCAACCACCAATACCTCCAGCGAACAATATGGGCTGCAGCTTTAGGTTGACGCTCTCTCGTAAATATTCCTTTCATGCATCCCCACGGCCTGAAGGTTTCTACAGGGTTTAACGTGAAACATTTTAAAAATTAGAAAATGCAATCAACGTTGTTGTTGGTTAAGTACTTCGTCAATGAAATATAAATTCCTTTCATTAAAAACAACCAGGTTTACCTTCAGGAGTTGCAAAATCTGCAAAATTCCATATCATTTCCCCAATGAAGTAGGAAGTATTTTGTCGCAACTCATCAAACGCTTTAAAGTGTTTCAACAGATAATCAGTTTGATAATCTTCTGTCCAAACAAAAGAGGGACTCTGAGAATATGAAAATTAGTTTTTATGAGTGGAAGCGTACAGTATGATTAGTAATACAAAGGAATTTGATGTAATGTTGTTTAACAAAAATTGATACCTGATGCATCCCAGCTACTGTTCCAGCACCATATTCTGACACAAGTATTGGTTTTTTGTAGGTCTTGTACCAGTTCCGCACTTCCGTAGGCATTTGTAAAGTAATCACTTCTGTGCGTCCAGTATCAGAGTACCACGCAAAATAGCGATTAATACAAATCACATCCAAATTCGGAACCTGTTGAGATAAAGTGAATCCTTACGATTAGTTGAATTAGATGATTTAACAAGGTATTTAAAAATTAATGAGTACCGTATTGTTAGAGAATCCCTGACTCGCTACAATAGTAATGGGCCTTTTGGCTTTGTCAGCTCGGCGGGTTGCGTCAATCACTTTGCTAAAATTGTAATAAATCGCGATAATTTTGAAACTTGCAGCTGCATGCAACTAATGACCATATTAAAAAATTATGCCCAGTTGAGTATGTACTTAAAATAGCTTGTCGCTGGGGCTTCAAGGGATTTCGGCTCATTACCAATGGACCACATGACAACGCTGGGTCTATTTTTATCCCTGTGGACCAACTCCCTCATGACTTGTTTGTGACTCTTGCGAAGTTCATCACCAAAACCACTGAAATCCCCAACATACATAAGAAATTAAATGAAATATTTCATCGATAGTTTGCGTTTTTCCATCTTCATATTTTATGGTCTAACGTTAATCCTATTGCTGGCGACTCATCGATTATGACTATTCCTAACTCGTCAGTCAGGTCGAGAATCTCTTCGGCATATGGGTAGTGTGATGTCCTGTAAGAGTTTGCTCCAGTCCACATTATCAGATTGTGATCTTTGACCAACATTACATTATCCACACCCCTTCCTCTTATCTAATAAAATTGGTAGTTTATTCGTACATAAGTTTTTTAATGTAAAAGAAGTAGATCGAATGTATGGCTAATTTACATGATAATCTTCGTGCCTCCCAAACCCTCTGAAATAGAATGGCTTCTTGTTGATGAGAAACGTGTCATTAACAACTTGAGCAGTTCGTATGCCAAATTTCAACCTATAGACGTCCCCCTCGAAAGACTCATTTGTACTGGTCAAATAGACCTCCAAAGTATACAAGTATCCAGGCTTTTCATTTTCTGGAGCCGACAAATATGGCCACCATAGTTTCGCATTGTGAACTTGTACTGATCCCGTGCAGGACTGGGAGACTCCAACTTTTCGATTTTTATGATCACGCACTGCAACCAAACAGTCCAATCCCTTGTCGCCACTGTCTCGAGAGAGAAACTTGTGGGGATAATTTGGTCGAATCTTGATCCAATAATTGACAATTCCTAAATTAATTTGTGGCGGTTATTTCAGTGCAACTATTCGTATATTAATTAAACTTTTAGAAGAAAAAATGCAAATTTTGTTTACCAACGGTTTCGTTTTTTGCATCTTCAAAGTCAGTAACGACTGTAACGTCGTCAATATAGGAAGCCGGGGTTGTGTATAGGTAAACAGGCCGGTGAATGCCAGCAAAATTGAAATAGTCAAAATTATACTGTTGAATTACAAATCCATCTGGATACCTTTTGAATAGAAAAGAAGAGTGGTAATATATTTTAAAGGCTTCATATTTTATTCTCATTATATTTTTTCCTGAAAATCATAGGTTTCACACCTAGATTTGTCGGATGGGTATTGTAGGTTTCCCTGAGGAATAGTTAAGTGATGAAGTGTATTGTTGAGAGCGACTGTTAGAAGATTCTCTTTCCCATATTCCAAGATTTTAGTTACGTCAACAGCAAATGGAAGATAGCCTCCAGTGTGGTTGGTCGCGTACTCTCCATTTACCCACTTTAACGTTGGAAGATTAAAGAATACAAAGTGTTACGTGATGTCTTTTATATAATATTTATACCGATTAAAGATAAATGTGAAGTGAAGAAGTGTGAATTACCACAACGGCATGGTAGTTGGCACTTCCAAAACGAAGAAAAACTCGTCGGTCCGTGTCACGCCATCGTTTGGGAACCCAAAATGTTGTGGAATACCAAACCCACCCAACGTGATCTCGTACTTCTTTGCTTTGTGTGATATCATTGAAGCTGCTCGGGACAGGCATCAATTCAACTTTACCAAGCTGTGGGTAATGCATACAGTGACTCATGATTACTCTGAAAGATAATATAGCTTTTTATCTATGTTTCATGTTTGGTTACGCTTGTACTTTGTTACCTCGTCTGATAACGGCTTCAAATGCCATTTTTCACGAAAACCCCGACCTTCTCCTCCGGAGTCGTCGGCGAGAAAGCGCCAAACTCCATCCAAAGATTTCACTTCACGCGTTTCCGATTCACGCGGATATAACAAATTCGAACAATATATAGAAATGGTGTTATAAATGAAAAATATAATCACTAGCTCAACTGCTGAACGCATAATTAAGGCTAATTAAGTACACAATGAGTTCTTAAAAGAAAGATCGAAACAAGGAGATTGAAACAAGTGCATTAGTAAGATTCAGTGGTGATCTTCCCACCGTTGTGGCATAGCGACTAATAATATTATGCACAGAAATGACAAGTATCAAATGAAGTCCGGATAATGCTGAAAATACAATAATTAACATACAACACTCCCACAAACAACGCCATAACGGATCATGTTACTGACATTTCCTTAGATGCAATGCAATATACACAGAATCGTTTGAGCGGACTGCAAATAAATAATATGATATTATTATCATGCATTATGGATTTTTGTTATGCACAAAATAAACTTGGAATACCATCAATTTCATAAGTCATAAATTATGTGTGCATTATAAATACATGAAACAAATCACAGCATTTATGATAAAACGTGGAGAAGCAAAAGCTATGCAGTCAAAAAATGACTATGAAACTCAATCTTTATTGTGGCCATTTATACAATCACTTTATGTTTATTTAGTTTATTACACTGCCAATCAACAAAGCATAAGCTTTTGCAGAAGACGTAGACGCTCTCGATGATCATTGCAGTCAATTTTGAAGCATGAACTTTTTATATAGTGACTAGTGACATTCCTAGCCTTTCTGTGTGTAACATAAATGTAGCATGGCACAGGAAATTTCAATTTTTGTTGCGTTCTGTATGCGTATGCAAAATAAACTTTTAATTTGTTCCAATGCTGGAAAGACTATGATCTGATCGTCAATGCTGTTCTATGACGAGCGGGATAGACTATGAATATGATGTTTTTGACATGACATCAGTATGCAATTCTTAAAGTTTATGATTTTTCCTCTAATGTGACTAATGTCTTACCCGACACGTTAGATGTGATGATAAGTGATTTAAAAATGAAGTGAAACGAAGAAATCAAAATGCAGTTTATTTATACGAAGCTACCCAATATGCAGTTGGTATTTGTGGATACTCTAGGAGTTCAGTGTCAAAGGAAGAAGAGGAAGTAGTGTGACTAAACTATTTTTACAACCCATCGCGGGCAAACATATATCAAACTAGTAAAGTACAAATCAAACCATGCGATGAAACTACCGAATTATATGAGTCGGAAACAATGAAAGGAAACTACTTGTCATTAAAGCTTCATGAAATCTAGTGACCCTACATCTCGTTTCAGTTACGGGTCTGAATTTTTAAAGCAGAAATTATAGCATTCCCCTAATTTTGCATGCGTACCGAATTTGGTGTCAATTATGTCAACTATTTTTCGAGTAATAATATAGAGACTGACAGACAGACAAGATATCCAGAACAATAAGTATCTTTTCATACATTTCATGTGAATTTGGTGGTAAAGTAAATGTTGACAGAATGTGTGTTCACTTGACACACTGATTTTATGAATCACAGAATCAGATCTCGAACATGGAGAGAATAGATCAGTAGCAAAATCACCTGTTGCTTCTCATTCCGTGGATTGGATGGACGCTGAAAAGAGCTGAGGCTGAACATGAGCAATATGAGCGTGTACTCGCATTTGTAGGAAGAGGAGGGGACAGAGAAGATGCACTTGTTCGTTCCATATTCGCAGCCGCTGAGTTTTTAGTTCTTGTTGGATTGCATGGCAAATCGAGTGTGCGCACTGTACAAGCTGACTTGACTTGATAGATGTGACAGGAGAGAACGGACAAAAACATTGAAGAGCTCTTTGCACAATAATAATAATAAGGAAGAGTAAATAAATTAGTTCGAACAAGTGCCATTCTTTAAAACAATTAGGATCTTGTAAGCTGTTCATTGTTGATGGTCAAGTTAACTGTTCAAACATAGAAAGTAGAGCTTAAAATTTCGGAAGTCACGGATCACTCCAAGATCTCATTAGTACCACTTTTATTATACGTACTGCTTAACTATGTACAAGTTTGAGTTGTGAGGGAAAGGGTTTCTCATTGTGTCACCGCACCGGTCGAAATCAGAAACCGTGTCAACTGCCATTTCACTAACTGCCTTGAAACCTATATTTGTGGGAGCTTCCTATTTTAATGTGACTAGTTACGATTTATGAATGAGTGTAGCATTCAGATTCAATATTACTTGTTAATGTGAGACTTTGTGACAACTGATTTGCTGCCTGTGATTTAAGAATGAACGGATTTGGCAAGTAAGCAAATATTTAATTAACAATTGACTATCTGTTTATTTTGAATCAATCAAAATGATAATTTGTAAACTGACATGACACTGAGCCGAAAGTCATCAGTCATTTGCTTTGCTTACTATTAGTCTTTCGTCTTCATGGTTGCTGTCCTTTAAAAAGTTAGTATTCCGATTTCCATTTATTTCCTGTTGGCTGTCATGACAAGAATGAAAGTGTAGAAACGTGCATGAATCATCAGAGGCTGCGGAACGGATTTTGGCTTGTAGGGGACCAATCATCCAGAGAAGGGGGGTTAACAGGTTCTGTTTTCTTGAAAACGTCTTAACAGGTTGACTGATGCGCAATAGCGTTTCCAGAACTTGATCCAGGAGGGGACAAAAATCACTAATTATATAAAAATCAGGCATTTTCTACATTTTCAGAAAAATATGCCTAATTTAATGGCATTTAGAGTATTTTAAACCGGGTTTAGCTAGTTTCGCCTAATTTGGTGCTTCAAAATTCATATTTTGCCTTCTTGAAGGTGTTAAAGGCTTTACAAGGCTCTGCGAAGCATTTTCCATAATAAATAAGACATTTCAAGCAAATCTGAGACATTTTAAAGAAAATATGAGACATATTAAATATGAAGTCTGAGAACTTTTGCATGAAATCTGAGATATTTTTAAAGAAATGTGAGACGTTTTGAAGAAAATCTGAAATATTTTAAAAGAAATTTGGGACGTTTTGAGAAAAATTTGAGGCATTTGAAGGAAATCTGACTGTTTTGAAAGAAAGATTAAAACATTTTGAAAAAAATCTTAGATATTTTGAAAGGAATCGGAGAAGTTTTGAAAGAAATCGGAGATAGTTTGAAGAAAACCTGAAATATTCGGAAGAAAATTTGAGATGTTTAAGAATTACAGCACCAGCGCATGGAGGGGGGAGGCAAAAGGGGCCATGGTCCCTCTTTGAAATTTGGAAAGAAATTTTTTTTCTTATCCTAAAACAATTAACCAAGCTATTTTCATGAACTTTTGTGTAACATGTGCGAAATTTGGTTTGAAAATTCAATTTTTTAAAATTTTCTCTAGAAATTTTATCAAATATTTGCTTTGGTTTGGTAATATCAGTTACAAATTGCCAAATTTTCATAATGCCTCAATCCGTATTATCAGCTTTAAGCGGCTTAAAAGAGCAATTTTTTACAAGCATAGTAGTAATGTTTATTATTTACTGCTTTTCTACGAATTTCCTTAAAGTGAATTCCAGAAATTCCTTTACAATTTCCTTAAAGCTTTCAAAATTCCAGTAAAATTTACTTAAAACTTTCAAAATTCCTTAAAAATTTCCCTAATACCTTCAAAATTCCTTTAAAATATCCTTAAAATCTTCAAAATACCTTTTAAATTTCCTAAAAACGTTAAAAATTCCTGTAAAATTTACATAAAACTTTCCAAATTCCTTTAAAATTTACTTAAAACCTTCAAAATTCCTATAAACTTTCTTAGAACTTTGAAAATGCCTTTCACTTTTCAAAATTTTCGAATTTTTTAAATATTTTGCTTAACTACATAATAAAATGATAAACTAGCTGGTTTTCAAAAACTGTCCATGTAAATCAAATGACCTATAAACCAGAATTCCTAACTCACTTCGAACAGCTGCCCCATCCCTGGCGAGTGGGCTGGCCGCACCACTGAATTACAGATTATAGAGAGTGATAAATTAGAGAGATATACGTGTTCTCATGAAATATTCAAGGATTATGAAACATTTTCAGGCTTGGAGAATATCTAGAACAATTTCTTGAAATTATAACTAGAGTGTAATTGAGAAATGAAGCTTCTATTTACATTACTAGTTTTTATT
>JAQIXX010005804.1:0-13312 GCA_034700605.1 Willowsia nigromaculata
GAACTTCCCTGGAAATGTTAGTAAATGCAAGACCTTGTAGTAAGATTTCCGTCAAATCTCCTTATAAGGACCTTGATCGTGATCAAAGAAAATAAAAGATACGTCATCAAATCACTTATACGTTAACTGATTGATACTGTGGTACGCTCAAACAATATCAGGCATAATCCACATTCTTCAAATTTGTTCAGTAAAAGCAGGCGCTATAGTATTCTATCTTTCTTTGGGAACCATTAGTCACCGTGTCCATCTCAATATTTCATACGCCATTTTTTGGTATAAATCTGGAATGCATGAATGATTTTTTTCATGTTTTATTTTTTTTTAATTACTTCTTTGCTGGTCATTAAGTAATGAAACAGTTGTCCAAAAATCGAAATACTAAAAAACTACAGAAAGACAGTATTTTATGGCAAAGCTCGTCACAAAACACAGTGTTCAGCTATTCCATAGATGAGATTTCAATACAAATCCCCCAGAAAAGATGTCATATTTTTGTGTGCAAATTAGAAATAATACTAGACGACCTTTTGAAGCTGTAGCAATTAGCATAAGCTTACGCGCTTTCGTAATATGCCGCAGTGGAAGAAAGTCCCAACATTAAAGACACTTTCCCTGAGAAAAGTTGCTTGGCCGGACGCGGTACACAAACCTGCGGTGAGTGAAAGTTGCCAATTTCATTCTAGATAAAGCTACACCTTCAGCTCAGCTTTCCTTCAAATTAATTATCAAATTGCCCCATCTACAGCACGCAAAGAAGCATTTCCCAACTGTAGAAACGTACGTTAGACACACTCTCATCTCCAGATTTTTAGAGAAGACCAAGGCAGCAATCAAGAAGAAGAAGAAGCACAATATCAATACCGAAAGCGAGCCAATCAGGCAGGTAACGGAGGAAGTAGTCAATGCGTGGATTAGATTATCAAATTTTTACGAGACGCGACTCAACGAACTCGGTTCCTTGTCAATGTTCCTGAGAGTGTCCACCATTGGCACTCTTGACTTTCTCCACGAAGGCTTTACACTCCGCAACGAGAAGAACTTTCTCCATAAAATTTTACCCTACATTGGCGTTGTCCCCTACACGTTGAAACGTACATACCCAAATTATTTTTATTCTTTCAACCCAAAAGATTCCACCGATTTCCTAATTTTCCTACTTTCACATTTTTTAGCTCAAAAAATTGATTTCAGAACGTGGTTCGATTTAGTCAACATAATGGTGAAGGAGGGAATCTCTGAAACTGTAAATCATCTTTATATCCCCTTTGGAAATGAAAAGATTCTTAAAGAACGGCGAAAGTCATTAGACGATCCTCGGAGTCACCACATGGCATCCCCACTTGTCTACAGATTTGAAGAGACACTTGAGTGCTTTATGAACTTGAGGACGATAGTTGTGAGGGGCGAAGTTATACGGGACACATTTATGTATGCGGTGGGCGAGAACTGTGTATTTCTCGAGTATTTAGATGTCCGGGGGACCCGAGTAAGTGATCGAGGTGTGGCTCTCCTTCTATTTAGAAAATTGGGGAAGCGGTTTTTCAAGGGTAGCTTTCTCCCAACTGGATGTCGCTTTCCATTCTACCCGGCGGAAATAAAGCGCCCATGTTGTTCTACGTAAGTAAGTAAGTCCACGAGATAAACTCAAAAATTATAAATATTTTTTCATAAATAAGACGCATCCAGAATTAGACCAGCAGATTTAACAATTTTTTTATATAATTATCATAGGCTAAAGTATTTGGACATTTCGGAAACTTTAACAGGGCAATATGCTGCTGCCGCTTTAGCAAATGAGCACCACCACATGTACGATTTATACATTCTGAGAGCCTGCCCCCAACTGAGAGCGACCCCCCTCAAGTTTTATTTTCACATTCCGGGGAGATCCCGGGTGGTCCTGAAAGATTTAATAACGGAGGGACACACTCTGGTCAACTTTCGTCAAGAACTGGTCCACTACGTCCGGCAGTTACATTCAGAAAGGCTGTTTGAATTCGTGCAAGTACTTTTTGGTTGCATCAACTTTGAGGAGCCGAGTTTGGAGGTGATGGAGAATCAGTATGGAGAGGAGACCGCCTTTCTCTTCCTCTCTGGCTCGGCGATCATCCTTCATTGTGAAATTGAGAATTTAACTGTGATCACGCTCGTCAGCTACGCCCGAAATGTTCTAAACTTTATTCCCATCAGTCTCATATCCAAATTCGCCCCAAAGCTCCAAAAACTCAAGTGCTCGCTGAAAGGAGAGTTGAGTGAAGCTACTGAAATGAAGTCCCTAAAATACCTTTCATCCCCCTTCGTAAAATCCATTGAGACTTTGATAAGCATTGTGGCATTTTGTCCAGAGCTTGAATACTTGGAAGTGAAGGAGATCTTCTCGATCGACACGTCAAAGCAGTTTGGACTGGATGCAGTAGAAAAGATTTTTTCCAAGGGCCCAGGGGAATATGAAAATTTGGAAGTGCTTCGTTTCCTCTTCCCCAATCAAATTGTGCTGTACCCTGGACTATCTTGGATTGCCGTGAGGTGTCCAGCTCTAAGAATTGTGGGGGATTTAGCCGTTTGGGGCATTCCTTATGATACAGTGATGAGAATTTATGCTAACACTAGCTTGTACAATTATGAGTTTGCTATAGAACATCAAGGTATTTTACATTTTTGTGATATTCGGAATAAAATGGATTTAGCCAGATTTGAATAATAAAGCGAGTGTGATCTATGCTGCTTCTTCCTTCGTCATGAGCAAATTAATAATTTTTTAGAATCTTTTGTACATTCAGATTTATTAGGGAATAAGCGATAACGGACAAAAAAACGATCATTTTTATAAATAGATACTCTTCACTTGTTTAACAAAGCAAAAATAAGCAATTGCAGATCTAACTATTGTTGACTTAGACATTTAATTTCACCGAGACATCTTCAGAGGCGGCTGTAGCCTCTGCCGAAATAGGGCTTCGACCTTCTGCGGGCTTATCGTCAGGGGTTGTAAGTGCAGAAGCACCTGGGAAAACGATCTGATCACAGATAAACTGCGCCATTCCAACATTATCCTCGAGAACAAATGCATGCTCGAATCCTTTCTCGCAAACTTTGTGATTCAGTCCTGGAAACTTTTCTTTCATCTCATCCACAAAGGTGAGGGGGCACCAATGATCCTTTGTGCCAAAATAGAAGAAGAGTTTATCCAGATATTTGGTCACTGCAGGTGCATCCAAATCCACGACCTGTTCCATTTCACATTTTGCCATGAACGCTATCCGTTTGACAATGTCATAATTGAAGAGTTGGAGAGTAGCGGGGTAGACGCATTCAGGTACGTGTTTTCCACGGAAATTCAGGTCGACTATCCATTTTTGTACGAAAGTTGGGAGAAATGTGAGGGGCCAAAGAAGGGGGACGAGATATTTGTAGAATTTGAGAAGAGGTTCGACTCGTTGACCACTTGCAGTATATCGTAACCTTTCCATCGCTGGAAACAGCATGAAGATTCGGGATACATTTGGCCGTCTTTTGGGCTCAGCGATTGTAATTTGAGGAGTATCATCATCCAATCGTTTCAATGTTTCCAGCCAAATCTTGCAACCGATGGAATGTCCAATCCCGATCACGTTGATATGAGGTGGAACAAATGCATCAAGGAATTTTATTTTGTGAGTGTACTGACCCTCTAGACTGTACAATTCTGGAAATTCTGAAAAAGTTATAAGAAAAATTTCATTTAATACTCAAATGAAAGTAGTCTTTCAAAAATCAAGAAGTATTCTCAAGACGCACCACTTAAATGTGGAAATGTCGACTCCTCATGAGCCCCTTCAGTTTGATGACCTGCATGACAGATTCCCCAGACTGGAATGTGCATCTTTGGATACTTGCTCTTCATTCGGATATAAAGCTCCTTCATAAATTCTCGGTAGTAGTCAATCACTCCAGGATTACCTGATAAAACGACAAAATAAACCAATAAAAATGTGCACACAATCAACCGTGAAAAAATGTACGCATAAAAATGTACCTGGGAACACCAAAATCATATTTTTCACATCCAGCAAATCGTCACCAACCCCTTTCCCAAATGTTAGCACCTTTGTGGGAACTTTATTAACAACTCTGTAAGATTCCATGTTGTACAAACTTTAATTTGCTTTGTGCAAAGTATATAATGAAGGACAAGATTGAAAGATTGATGTTCCGTGTCTTGTATGAATTAGTGTGCAAATTGTAATCGAATCTCTGTTACGTTTAGATAAGATTTGTAATAAAATAATTATATTGTTTCACGCAATTGTTGCAAGTCATAATATCACTGAGCCTTCACTTTGAGCTGCAGTTGCTGTGTCTCCGTCACTCCTCATCATACTTTCGTTTTTGGTTGAGCAAGAAAATTTTCTCACAACCTGTGCATTTATATTCTCTCTTGTTGTAATAATGATATTAAAAAGATGAGTAGCCTAAAGGTGAAAACTTGTTTTTACGAAAGAGTTTCATGTACATGTATTTTGTAAGTGTTTAGGTCGTTTAGTGTCTGTCTGGAGATGGAGAATAGACATGATATGTATGCCTTTCCACGTTTACACTTGTGAAAGATGCAGAGCAACAGTTCAGTTTTTCCAGAGAGAATTCATTCACAAGATCAAAGTACTTTCATTCGCTCTGCTGGTCTGGCTCTGACGCAATTCCTCTGCTTCTTCCTACATGAAACATGTGCATGTGAGGAAAATGTCAAAGATGCAGAAGGATATCATCATCAGCTGCGTGGGAGAGAATTCTATAGATCAAGAAAGGGCAGCCTTGCAAGAGAACTAACTCATTATCATCGTCTGTGAATTCACAGCTAGCACGTCTTTCCCATTCAATTTGGGCTTCTCCTATAACATTCAGGAAATGAAGGGAAACAGATTTTGTATAAAACTTTCATTAGTTTGCTCGCCTTTGTGATTTGGGAATATAGCGAAAGCTTTCATCCATGGGGAAAAGGAAACTTGAGAAAAGCGAGAATAGTGAAAGGATTTTAGTAATGAAAACCGAGAAACTAAAAAAAATGGATGAAAATGAAAAATCAGAAGCTTTCTCTTAGAAAGAAATTCTGTGCTGGTGTGGAAAAGATATATTACATACCTATGCAGAAACAGGAGATTGATGAAAAATTAATGTAGTGGGAGAAAAGCGATGTTGGTTCCAACCACGTAAAAGCGACCCTTGGTATTTTCCAATAAATGGGAATAACATGATAATAGCTCAGTAGGATTTTGGTTGGTTGCTTGAATACTAGTAGTATGCCATAATGCACATTACCTTCTCATCGATTATTGCATTCCAGAAAAGTCTCATGCGATTCTTGCTATTGTGCAAATCAATATCTAGTTTTACCTTCTCAAACTGTATATTTTCTTTTAATTTTTCTTGCATTTTTATTTTTTCATCATCTCTTTAGATGACATTATTTCTTTTTTGTTCTTTCCACATTCATCTTTTCTCTGCATGTTCACCGTATAATAATTTAACCGAAAAGTGGTAGCCGTAGTACAGTTATCAATGAAATGAATCCGGCGACATGACCATCTGTCTATTTTTCTTCTTTTTGCACAAAAATTGGCAGCCTATCCCTAGTAGTTTTTACCACTTAAAACCCTAATACAAAATTGTATTTGATTCTTTTGGCTTGTCTTAATTAGCTATATTTTTTAATTGTGTTTTTTTCTCTTTAGTTATTCTCTTCCTGTCGTATAAATTATTTCATAGACAAGAGTAGTATTTTAGCGAACTAAAGTCTTCTTTTCTAAAAACGTACATAGACATACAGAGAATATATACAATAGTTAAATACAAATAATACAATTTTCTTGTCATATCATCGGTATTCAATAGTACCGTGCTAGATGATTAGATTATTTTGTAAAAGTTAAAAAATAGCTTTACATTTACAACCGTGTACAAGATGTATACATTATAGCTTATCCGACTTATTGTACCTTACTTTACAATCAATTTACCTCATTAAATGTCATTTATCTACAGCTATTAAATTAATATAGACAAAATTAAGTACATATAAGTTACACTTCTTGTCGTCGTGTCGTGTATTTCCAGTATACAAACTTCTCATGCATTTTTCAACTACTCAATTGATTTAGTTTGAATCAACAATACATCAATATGCACGCGCTTGTCAACACGCTTGTCCCTTTCCAAGGCTTTTCCTCTCGACAGTCCTTTACACTACCAATATCTAATATTTAGAAAACGATAACATTGTTTTTGACTCTGGAATTAACGACCACGATTATTATTCTAATAAAAATATACTTCATTTTAATTTTACTGTTTCACAAATACATTCTTGCATATTATTCAGTGTTGTATTTAAAATGTATAAAAATTTCTCAGAAACTACATCTTCATAAAGAGTAGTTCTTCGGGTGAGTTTCCAATTGGATTGTTTTCAAATTCAATTTTGATGAGGTTGATCGGTTGCAGTTGTTGCGCGTAGTTGAGTCTGAGTTCATGGTTTTTTATTTTGGATTTTTATCAAACAGTAAAAGATGTATTGGATTTATCATATATCCTTGTTGATGAGATAAAGATGTGGTTATTGATTGTATACTTCCCGGAATAATGACGGGTTTTTTGGGTTGATGATGAGAGCAACAGATGCAAAATCATTATTAGTCTTCATGTCTCCTCTTCCTCCTACTTGTCCTACACGCCCGACTCGACTTAAAAGATAGCTTTAATCTAGTACTAAGCTAGACTACCCTTAAATAACAAATCTGAATAAAATAATGGCCCACGCAAAAAAAATTAATGTTCTATATAAAATTGCCATTTCAAAACTTGGTTAGTTATCATGAACCATCCTTTTGTTTGAGGCATTTCTTTTTTATTCTCATCCTTTTTTCTTTTAGTGTACTTAAATTATATTATTTGTTATTAATGTACTTAAAGCAAAATCACTTTCTGTCTTATTCATTTTATCAACAAAAAAAATCACTCCTCTACAAAAGCAAAAAACCAGTACATACGTACATGATGATCATGATGTGATGTCTTATTCTTCTTCATGTTGTGTATGATGTACAGTATAATTATAGCTATCAGGACTTTACACTAAAATGACATACGACGGACATAATAATTAAGAATAATAATAATTATAAGATCACACTAACACATCAACAACAATTCTTAATTCAATATTTCACAAAGATAATAACAATAAATATATATATTATGATGCATAGTTTATATCTTTCACAATTTATAACAAATGTAATAATTGTACGTATATATCCATCAGAGATGTTGAAGAGAAGAAAAAAGCAGTAAGTTGTTGTTGAGGATTATTTTTTTACGAAGAAATCCCATTATAACTACTACAACCTGTGTAGAAGTTTCTTTTGTATAATAATCGTAAGTATCAAGAGTTTAAAAACAAATATTTTTCTTTAAAATTAAAATAATAAGAGGAGTATCTGTATTTTATTTCTGTACTTAAGTATGCAAATTTATAATAGTAAGTC
Organism: Willowsia nigromaculata; assembly: GCA_034700605.1. Taxonomy (NCBI): domain Eukaryota; kingdom Metazoa; phylum Arthropoda; class Collembola; order Entomobryomorpha; family Entomobryidae; genus Willowsia; species Willowsia nigromaculata. The sequence continues at coordinate 7,524 of JAQIXX010005804.1, forward strand.
CATTAATCCATTTCTTGTCAAATAGTTAATATTTGGGCAACAATACAGCTAATTATGAAACGCTCAACCTGATATATATTCTGTCAAGTTGCATTTGTGATGATTTTGATAAAAAATTCTTATAAAAAAGGTCATCATGATTTATGAAGAAGAAGGCCGCAAAATACAACAATTGCAGTTTACATTCTAAAACTTAGAGTGTCAATTATCATAAATATTATTGTTTTGATGATAAATGTTGTACACGTGCACACGTAAATAATAATATCGTTCGTTGTCCATATACGTATGTATTTCAAACAAATTGTCATATAGTTTGTTTAGCCCGAAAGAAAAAAAAATCATTTAAATGCTGCTACCAATAATTATATAACGAAGTACGCTATGTATAAACGTTAACAAATTGCGATATTGTTAATAGATAAATAAAGACAATGTCCCAACAAATAAGACTAAATATTTGATTTGATCATTATGTGACTTAATCAGTAATAACAATAATATGTATGTAATGATGATAATAACTTCCCTTAAATTCCGTAATTAATTAACTACTACTATTTTAAGAGCAAGTTCTTATACAGAAAAGGACTCCTCATTGTCTCTTTGTCATGCTCCAGGAGAAATAGTAGATCCCTGAGGTTGACACGCTTGAGCCTTGGTCTCAACGGCATTTGCGGCCTTCCTAAACTACTTGAAGCACCAGTTGCACCCATCGGGCTCTGTCAAAAAAGGAAGAAAAGATGCATAATTTTTGAACGCGGAAAGAGTCTGGAGCAAGTCAGACAAAGTCGCTTTCCTACCGGCACTGCTGAACCATGAGATCCTCCAGCTATATCTAATTTAGGCTTCTTCCTTGGGCCAATTGCTTGTAAGGCGGTAAGGTTAGCATCTCTTTGTCTCATCTCCTCCAATGCTACCCGTTGCATCTGAAAATGAATTGCAAATAATATGATAAGTTAACAGTCTTTGTTTAAAAATATAATGAAAAGAAAGAAATCGGCATACTTCTTTGGCTTTTGCTTTCAGCTTGGCTTGTTCAGGGTCCTCAGACTTCGATCTACTCTTTGCAGCACGTATTAACATCTCCCTTTCTTGTTCATCATGTCGTTTCTTTTCTAACTTATCAAGCTCCTCAAGAAATCTCAGTTGACCTTTTACATCCTGTGTAATTTCGTACCTTTCGTCCAGCTATAAACAAGATAAGTATAACATATTGTAAGTACTTGAAACAAATAATAATTTTAATGACCCAGTAACAAGCTACGAATCCAAACTCACTTTTATCACATCCATCCTATGCTCAGCTATTACGGATAACTTTTCTATCATTGTCTTCAGCCTTTCTTCCACCGCGTGCGACAGGAGTGCAGATACTTCGGCAGATGGTGTCTCTTCTAATCCATACCTTGCAGCTAGAAGAATATTAAAGAAATCCACATAAAATTACTTAAAATTAGGGCTACCAATGATCCGTTCCTATTTCTAAACTATATAAAAATATTTTCCAAAATTATTGAACCACTCATTCAGCAAACAAATTATTGGAAAATGTCTACATCAAATAGATAAGTTCGGTTTGATTTTGCACAGGCTACCACATTGCATGCCCATGGGATTAGGGCAACAAATCGCGATCTGTGCATAAAGGCCACTGCTAGGAATCGAAGAGGCGATCTTCTTCGAAAAGGCTAAGTAGCAACAATGAAATGCTACGCTACCCTTTCTACAATGATAGCTCTTGTTACATTGTTAGTATTCACTCACCAATGACTTTAAATTTAGCTGAGATTGGAGATGCCTGTATAAGAGTTTCATCGCGACACGACCGAATCTGAGTTCCTACGTATTCTGTAGAGCCCAAAATCCTCTGTGACTCCTCCGCAAGGTTAACTCCACCCATGGCGGCGACATCGTTAATATCGTCATCACCACTAGAATCGTGGAAAAGATCACATCAATCAACTTGTTTTTTAGCGTCTTCTTGTGCGACTTTGTATAAATAAAAGAACAATGAGGTACTTACCCGTATGCAGAGCTCGAAAAAGGCTTCTCCTTCTTTTCCTTCTCCTTGCTGGACTTGCTTGTTGATGGAATGGTGGATTTGGACGAAGGCGTCCCACCTGGCCCCGATGACGCTGATGCGCCAGCAGCACTTGAACTATTGCTCGACGAATTTGACTTTGACTTCGAAGAACTGCCTTTAGAAGGCTGAAATCCGAAAAATACAGAATTTAGTTAGATGTCAACATACATCAGAGTTTAATACTCTGAGAAGAACAATTATACAAAGCAAATAATCGTCTAAACGTCATAGGCAAAGCATCACACATAACACAAAAACACGATATTATACACACAGATTCATCACAACAAACAACATAGACTACAACATTTAAAAATCATGAAACACATTATCAACACAGATATTGATTTGAAGTGAACCTTTGAGGATTTTGCTGAACTAGGGGATGGTGACGCTGTGGGAGGTGCCGGAGTGCCACTACTACTAGCTGACACTGTCGGGGTGGGTGTGGAAGAAGGCGAAGCTGAATTTACAGGCGGAGTTATAATTCGCACCGGAGATGCAGGCACCGAAGGCGTCGTAGGACGCACCGATGACGCTTGCTTGGAGGGTTTCTTGTGATGTGAAAAAAGCGAAACACGATAAAAAAAATAATAAGTTTAGATAAATAAATGCTGCTGCCACACAGTGCTATTATATGTACAAACATTTACGACATTGTGAAAACACTGGCCTAACATTTTGTACTCATTACCTTTCGGGTTGGTTCTGGCGGGGTTGGTGGAGTCTGTGGAACTAAGGCTGATACAGGGGCTGGAGGTACAAGCGCCGCCAGAGGTGGAGGCTTAATACCTTCTATCTTCAGCTCATTCACCGCTAGAGAATGCCTAAGATGTGGCAGACTTTTCTGTAATTTTTACAAGCAGACAATTTCCTCAGCTCTTTAACCTCCATATTTCGTATCATCCTTCAAATTCTCAGGAAACAGGAATGCTAATAAGCCCTACCTTTAGGAACCCAACAAGGCACGGTTGCGGTTGCGAGTTGACCTCTTTTTGCAACCGATCTGCGAAATTCTCTTCATTCACCTTACCATCAATGAGACCCTGAATAAGATTCTTCACATTTCTAGCAACAGTCTGATTCTGCTTGGCCGACAACTCCAGCAGAAACGAAAGGAAATTTTTGCACTTGGTCTTTGCCGTTTCATTCGACATCTGCGTAGCAAATTTTTCACACCAGCAGCGGCAGCAGCAAAAAACGCGTACATAAAAAGTCACACAGAAGGCCCCCGAAAAATAGAGATAAAAGCTAATTTTAGTATAATTTCTTTAGCATCATTATATCAGTCATCATCACAAGCAGAGTATTATTAACGAAAAGACATTTTCTAAAAATCTTGAGCCCGTCACACAGCTAGTTTTTCTTGTTCTTTTTTTCTCTCTCTTCCTACTTTCTCTTTTGAGAGGGTCGGTAAAAGAACGACTTTGCTATTATAAATGTTCTGAAAAAATAACCCATTTCATCAGCTTTTTCAGCACATATTTTTGAAACTTTTTTTTCTCAGGAAAACCCATCCATAATTTCCCATCTTTCAAAATCTTAAAATTACAAATGGCAATCGAGCGTTTGTCATTTGTGTCATAATAAACTAATATAATCACAATTTAGTTACGCACCTGAAAACATATAAAGCATTTTCGCTACACAAATAAAGTTTAAAAGGAGGAAAATTTTGCTTTGTTTTTTTAGTATGTATTTTTTTGTGTGGATAGCTACCTGGCTAACAGTATTAGCAGTAGTGTTGGTGGAGTTTGAGGAGGCAATCGAGTTGGACGTATACGAAGTATGGTATGCAGAAGGAGGAGCTTGCTGAGGTGGTTGCAGATGCGGATGCAGTTGTGAATTGTACGGTGGAGGAGTCTGGTGGTGGTGATGATGATGATTTGGATGCTGAACTGACAATATCGAATTTGATGAAGCAGTCATCATCCCCATCCCCATACTACCACTCTGCTGGAGGATTTCCCATCCAAAACAATAATAATAATTCGTTGTTGTAAAAACAATAAAGTCTTAAAAAGTTGCTTTCAATATTTAGACATGCACATTAACAATATTTCTATCAAAAATTAACAGTCATGCATTTTCATTCACACATTTACGAACTGTTCTTGAAATTTCTATTCGATCATTACTTCATTTTCATTAAATCACTTTCCAAATATTTCGTTTAAAAATCCAAATTTAAATCATGCAAATAAATTCTCCAGAAATTCAAAGAAATTAACTTTCTAACAAACTAATTAATTAACAAAATCGGGAATCGATCAGGCAATTTTTTAAGAACATAAAACATCACGGAAACCTAACTTTAACATGAGCACTTTCCCCCAATATCCCAAGTAGAAATTTGACTAAACATTCACTTGACAAAACGGATTTTTTAAAATTGAAAATTATCCACCCCAAAAAACATTATCAATCACATTCCCACATCATTCAATCCAGTTCATGCCATATTGCAAAATGCACAATTTCTAAATTTTAAATAGCAAGACAGGCGCAAAAAATTAATATTCAAAAAACAAAAATACACAATATAGCATGTTTTAAAAATAAAAAATGCATGCAACACTGAAAGCAACATTAAGGCAGACAAGAACACAAAAAACAACGACAACAACAGAACAATTACACAACAAAGACAAATACGTCACACGGGGCAAAATGGGTTTTTTTTTATCTTGAAGCAATATCATTGTTTTCCAACTAATAAAATAAAGTACTATAGTCTATAATAAGTAATTAAACTAAGTACTACAAAATTACGAATGCACTTTTCCTCCACTCCCACAAAAATGATGGGACAATAAAATCAGGTAAAAGTTTTTGGCGTGGTTTTTGGGTAAAAGGATAGAATTACCAAACAGGGTTTCTCATAAAAAGACCACGACGACGACGACAAACGTGCAAAACACTGTTCATTCCTTTTTCTTAGACATTTTTTTTTCATGCGGAACGCCAAGCCATTATCATAATAATTAAAACAGTAATTGAAATAAAAATTGGATTTTGTTAGAGAAAACCATTACGGATGACACCCTAGCTAAAATGATGCCCTAATGGTTTTTATGGATGGGTTATTATTAATTTCATTGTGTTATTTTATGCGAAATAGTGCGAAAAAACACTCTAAAATCAAGAGCGAGTGATATAGGTTATTTTTTCAGTTGCCGAAGAGAACGCTTCGGACTTTGCATCAAATTCAAAACTTCTCAAAACCAGAGATTCAAACAAGAGCAAAGTTGAGTTCTTCACCACCCTCCCAAAAAAGAGCAGGAAAAAAATGTATAGGTTGTGAGGTTATTTTTGGGGAAACTGTGTCAGAGATGTGACTACGGTAAAAGGAGGTCAGATAGAGAGGTTAAATTTTTTTGGTTGAATTTAGCACTGGATTTTTCAGACTGATTACTTTTTTGTAAAAAGAACGAGAGAACACTGTTGCATGTCGGGCTAAAACTTACGGCATTGTTGGTGGCATTATTGTTGGGGAGTGGTGAAGCTGTGTTGGATTGCTGTAGTTGAGGTCGAAAACTGGCTGGACTCGTGGGAGCAGCAGGTAAGTTCGAATTACTAGGGTTGGTGGATGAAGAAATCACGGAATTCGCCACAGCTGCAACGGCGGCGTTACTACTCGTGCTCACAACAACGGGAGGAGGTGGTGGAGGTAGACTACTAGGTCCTAGAGATCCACTCGTCC
>JAQIXX010005805.1:0-13309 GCA_034700605.1 Willowsia nigromaculata
AGCAGAACTTCTACTCGATCTGTCCGCTTTTTTGAGAAAAACTAACTTTTGTCCAAAAAATGGATATTTTTGCCATATCTCAGAAATTTGAACTTTTGCGGGGGTGGGACAATTTTTTCCGAAAAATCCATGGTCGATTTGTATACATTCGACCTTCGAACCTTCCAATTTCGAGACTTTAAAAATGTCGACAAAATCAATTAAAAAATCCCTAGTCCGCCGCGGAATTGCATTCTTAACACTTTGTGCCACGCAATACCTTTTGGTTGGCACAGTACAAAATATAAAGTAATATCATATAATATATTATCCGTGAGACCTCTATTATTTGTTCTTCAATAATGCAAAAGACTTTGTATATTTATTTTCACCAAAGCCCACTGGTCAAGAAATGTTTCAACAAGATTGGCAATACCTTCTTTGATATTTATATACACTTGAAGGACACTCAAAATCCTAGATTTTGCAATTATATTTTGTCCACAAAAATATTCTGCCCCTTTCTCAATTATTAAAAACAACAACGCAAACCCAAGTCCAATTGGAATGATCATAACCACAGCAAGGATAGGGCCGAGAACTGAGGACTTTCCTACATTTAAAGCTTCCTGGTTGTTCATGCGCCCCATTCTGTGCCCGTAAGTGGTCATGTAATCCATTGTTGCTTTGTTTCGGTAGCTCACGATTCCCGAACTCATAAGTCCGGCGAGCCGATTAAGAATGTGAGGGTGAAACCTATTCCGTAGTCGATATCCTTCAGACATCTCACCAATAATATCATAGCCTAAATATAAATTGGCAACCCCACGAGCTTTTAGTCCGGCACGCGACAAATATACTTTCTCTTCATATGTCACGAATGCGGCGGCTTTAGTCTCGCATGTTTCGACCATATAATTCAAGGCGCTGTTCCAAGTTTCAACATTTGAGAAATGTAGCAGTTTTTTAGGTTGCTATGCTAGGCGGGTGTGATTTATATACATTTTATCTACCGATTTCATATTCTCCCAAGCTTTCGGATCGCTCCAAGTTTGGTGCCAAATGCGATACAAATCAGCAACAAAGTATAAATGTGACGAAAGGTGGCCCGGTGGCTTCACATGGTTTTTGTAGGGCATATCTTTCCATGTCAGCAAATTTCTCCAATATGGACCGGAGCTGTAGGAGGATAGCGAAAATGTTGAAATGTTGTAGGAAACAAGTTGATCAAAATTTTCAATGGAAATCGGCGGGTATGGACTAGTTAACTCTAAAATGTTGTCACCCTTGTAAAAATTGCATAAAAAGATAATAGCTACTAAATACGCTGACAACAACCATCGTAAAGAATGCATCTTGTAAAGTTGTTTGGCGATGGCACAAGATTGCTCCAGGGGAACAAGCAGAACAAACCCCAGAGTATTTGAGAGCATAATTTGATCCATCTGTCCTTTAAACTTTCCGCTTGCTCTTTTTGCCAGCGTAATAACCAGAATGCAACTAACTATCGATAAGAGTAATCCAATCCATGACGGTAAGTCCATTGAAGTCACAAATTTTGCAAATGGGGGAATGCGACTTATTGGGAGCTCCCCACAGCTCAAAAAACGCATTCTAATTGGCTCAACGTGAAACTGAATTTTCTGGTTGATAGGGGATGATGTAGCTCTGTCGGAACATAAGTCTGGCAAGATTCCATTTTTAAATTTACAATCACATTTTACTGACTTACCGGTAGGTATTTGGCAAAGGTGACTGTAATTGTCTCTTTCTTGCGAAGGCATGTACCAGTTTCTAAGATGCAAGGTCACGTTTTTCAAAATAGATCGACATAAGACGGTTTTGAGATACTTAAAGTAACCAGGAATGTCGAAGGGCAAGTGTCTTTTCAGCATATAAGCGTTAAACTCCTTGAAATCCCCAGAACGAAAATACAGCCTCCAGTTATCATAAAACACTTTCTCTCCATCGATGTTGATTATGGCGTCTTGCTTCACCGACCAATATTTCATTTCGCTTACAAAGCTTCCGACTGATGTGATATTGATTGGAATGTACTCAAACTGTGTATGCTCAGAACAGCTCCTGAATTAATTAGTTAATTTTTTAAAATGCCAAAACAACTTTGCTGCTATACTGTGTCATGCTAGGGTATTTAGTAGAAAATAATACAAAAACATATTTAAGTTGCTAAGAACTACAAAAATTAAAACAAGTGAGTATTTTTATGATAAAGGGTCAGTATTTTACAACAAAAATTATAAAAATTAAGGATTTCTGTTATAAACCCTTGGAAACTTTCATGACGTGTTTGGCCAACATGTACGATACATTTCTCCTGTAAGGGATTTCTAAGGCGTATATACATGTAGTATTTTTCAATGCAGCAATACAATTATGTTCTGCAATAAACTACAGAACAGGAACACTTAAAATCTGGAGAATATGAAGAATCAGAAAACGTTAAATGTCATATTTCAAGTTCTCTTTTTATATATTTTTAATTTCTTTTATTTTTAGGATAAGTCTATACAATTACACAACTATTGAAATTGGTCCTTCTACACATACCAAGCTACATACCAATTGCTGTCGATTACTACTTCCAGTGACTTCACTCCGTTAAGAAATTGCAATTTTTGTACTAATGTCGTCTTAAACGTCGGAAATTAATAGATTGGCCATATTACGTATTCTTACACTAGTTGCGCAAAATAATTATCACTTCACCCATTTTAAAACACTCACTTGCATAAATCTGGGTGACGTTTGGTACTTTGCGAGTTAGGATTCTTATCGGGATAAAAAAATATATCTATATATCAAAATAAAGGTATGAAACACTTCAACTTTTAAACAACCTGGAGAAATTTGTTACATCTGTTTCTTTGAACACAAATACATCAGCATAACAAAGTATGGCAGCAAAACAGTTTTGGCATTTTCAAAACACAATTTACTTTAAGTGGTTGTCATACCTTGTAATTGTTGCTTGCTAAGGTAAGCAGTCTTCAGTTAAAAAAGGAGAAACAAGAGAAGAAAACAAGTTTTCAATTAATCATCTGATGTTGACTAGACATGGCAATATTTTTAAATGGCATCTACGCCAATTTGTAGTTAGGTCAAATGTGGCATGTAATTTATTCACCAACGTGTTGGTTCATATTCTGTTGCCACCTTCAGTAGTCCAGAATTTAACGTATGGTTTTGGCAGTAAAATCTTCATTCGGTTTTCCAGAATGGAATAGTTCGAAATACACCAGAAATAATCTAAAATGAGACAAAGCAATTACCACAAAATGGTACACCGAATCATATGAGTAAAAATATTTATTAAATAAGTTTTAAATACTTGTATTCAGACTTTAAAAGAGACTTCTTAGTATGAATACCGATTCCGAAACAATGATGATCCCACAATGATCAACAGATCAATAATCAGCTAAACTTTTCTATTCACACTACTTTACTTCCTGTGTGAATAGGAGAAAATCTAAAAATATTTCTAAAAATGAGATCTTATTTTATGACAACCCATTGTAATTTCATAATGAAGAAGTAAGAATATTTAGCGTAAGCGTATAAATATTTGCTTTCACTTTCACTTCCTCGTGCTCATCGCAAACCGCAACAATACGCACATTTTTGTCTTAAATACATGGCAGAATGTAAGAATGCAGCTTTTGCTTGCAAAATGTTTTAAAGGTTTTTCTTCATAACCAGTGTTGTCGTGATGCCGTTGATGCCGATGTAGGTCCTCTGGTTCGTTTTTATGGGGTTTGAAAATAAGAACTAGTGATGGTTGGTGGTCGCTTCGTCTAGCTAGCCTGTCTGGCGTCAACCTCACTAAACCCAAATATGGCAATCTATCTAGCCCAAATATGGCAAATTACTAATAATCAGATAAACAACACTGACTATCAATTATAGTTAATAATTAACAATCTTTTTATTAACTATTCCACATAAAACAATTAAATTACAAATTGACACTACAATTATTGCTCTGACGGAGCGCACAACTTTTTATCTGAACTCGAGCCAACTCACTCAAAAATGCCACGAACTGAACGCATTTACACAATTTTCACCTCTCGACGGCAAAACCGAAAAATAACAGACCGTTGACTGCGTGCATTTACAACAAACTTTCATAGCAATAAAATTCTATAGCAACGACATATAGTGACGATGGCTTGCTCTCCGACAGTGTGTACATTAGAAAACACTCAAAATACACATAATGAGGGCACTTTATAACTGTCCTTTAACATGGCTTCAATCGTAAGGATTTTGATAGCTTGTCAAACAGGCTTCAAAGCTGTTATGAATATATTGCTATTTTATACTCTGGAAATGCTTTCAAAATCGAGTGCCTAAATGTCATGAAATAAAAACCAAATATTTTAACAACATTTGACATTTCATATTCGTATTTTATGACAGGTTGAAAACAGTTTGAAACTTGGAAGTCAAGCTGTCAAATCCAGACTAAAGTCTACAAATATTTCAATATAATTTACTGTGGTTATTTCAATTCTTTTGCTTAGCAAGAAAATTAAAAGTTTGGTCAGGACTTGAGACATACAGCTTTTTCCTGCATTCAGAAGTTAAATACTGGCAATGAAAAATTTCCTTTAAAAAATTAAGGTGTTATTTTCTTTAATCTATTTAACTCAACTTGGAATTATAAAACATTTTAAAATGTCTAATCACCATAAGCACTCACATGCAATCAACCCCAAACAACAAAATAACTTGTATTGCATAAAACCTGTAGACGTGTTTTACAAATGCTTCAGAAAGTATTATCCTATGATTCTGGAATGGAACAAGTCAAGTAACGATTTCTACTCCCATTTCGGAACGAACCCTTCGAGATACTACTTTTGGCTTTATATCGTATATTTTGTTACTGGATTTCTTACCTGTCTTTCTTGCTTCTACACAATTTACTACAGTTCCGTGTTCGATATCGTGAAGGCTATATTTGCTATAATTTTTCTTATTGTGTCATTATTTGATTGCGCATTTGTGGTAACATTACGACTATACTGGAGTGATATAATCCTGGCGTTCAAACGTGCAAAGCATTTAGCAACCTCAAATAACAAAATAAAATTATCACCACAAACGTTCTCAAATGTACACAAAAACAATGCACGTCGATGGAAGTTGATTTCTTACACGTTAATAGGCCTAATGTTTGAAGTAATTGCGTTATTTCTATTACTACCATTTCTTGTGCTCTCACAAATGGATCCATTTTCCGAATTGTTAGGGTCAATTTCGTTTCTACCGTTTGCATTAAAATCCTGCATAGCCATGTTTATAATGTATTTGTACATCATCGAGGCTTGACGACTCTTTTTAATTTTCGTAATATTGGTATTCCACTGGATGAAAATGCGATCAAAATGCTTGGAAAACTTAAGAATGTAGATAAGCAGTTTGCAAGGAAATATAAGGAGCTCTTAATTGTCAATCAGACACTCGAGAGAGTCTTGTCGATGTGGATAGGTTTGGTGATGGTTACTTTATTTGCACTAATAACATTAAATGTTATTGTTTCAATACGATTCTATTTGGTGATCCCACTGGGGTACTATTGGTTCACTCCGTTAGTGGTATTGATTGACTTAGTGACAATAATTGAGCTGTTCCCGTTTCTGACAGAGAGTCTTGAAAAAACTTCAAATTTATTGAAACTAAGACTTCACAATTTTGATAGAAAACTATCTAAACCGGAGAAGCTGGAATTGCAATCCTTAAAACCAATCTCGATAAGATTCGGAACATCATTTGTCATTATCAAAGATACGAGAACTGTTTTCTTTAGCAAAATGATTGATTTGTCAGTTAGCGGGATCCTGATATAATAAGCGCACCATTTAACCTTGATAGATGGCAAATCATTGTTAAACCGTCTAGCTTGTGTAGCCTATACATAAGAAATGCGTTGTCTTGTAATCTAAATTCAAACCAAAACTGAATGTTTCTTAATATTTAGGAATCACCAATAAGAAATTTTTTGTATTTTGTGCCTTGTACACTTTATAATCTTTTTGAAATAAAATATGAATGATCAATTGACTCCATTATTCAGTTTCTTGCACTTGGGTTTAGCATAAAAGTTTACGTGACATCTAACAAACGTTTTTGGATCATTCACTAAAACCAATTGATAGAATTGTGGACTTCACATTTCCCTGAATCCAGGTTAATTTTCATTATTTTCTCCTTAGCATTTACTTTAAAATGTGAAAACATGCTGTTGCAAGGCTTAAAGTAATCTGCAAACAAGACTCGTTTGGTCCCACATTGCAAATCCCGCTCAATACAAAACATGTAATATGACATTTAACATGACATTCTTATTCTTTTAAATACGTTAAATCAACCAAAAATGCTATTGGACAAACTGCTAACTGTACATGTAAATTCGAATTTGTGGCATGAAATATACCTATTTAATGGAATGCATATCTACTTGGAGAATGAGGAGTTATCTAATTAAATTGTATTTCCAAATAAATTTTCTAAAAAGGGAAGTTTTAATTTAGTTTACGCAATAATTGGGATCTGCAGAAAATGTAATTTGCAATCCACTAATAGTTTCAGCTAAGGAATAAACAACCTGTAAAATATAGTTAGACTAATAACTTTATTTGAGCAGCAGCTTTAGCTTAAAATTTATTTGCCTACAACAACTTGAATTTGTTTTCTTTGCGCATAGCGTATCATCTTAAATGAAACCTTTTTAACTAGATATTAACATTGGGGGTTCATTGCGTATTCATGAAAGCTGATAATTGAATACTAAACACACCTCTTTTTACACAAGGGTCTCCCATCCCTGCATTCAGCATTCTAAATATGGCTAAGTTACTATACCTAAAAATACCGAATACAGTACCCAAAAAAATGAGAATGTCACAAAAAAGGTACGATGTACAAATGTGCACCAATATGACGTTTGCACGCTTTCCTGGATAAATGTTTGCGGTTGTTCTTATAGTGTTTCTGCATTTTTCGAGATGTGATAACCTTCAAACATGTAATTCTTGTATAGATGATTGAACTTGGTTTTACCTTTATTTAAATTTATTCATAAACAGTTCCTTAAGTAAAAAGGTAATGTTCAATTGTAAAGATATTTAATAATTTTTAGTGAATAATATTGATGCGGCAGTAACTTTTCATGTTATACTTAAATCAAATATGACGTTGACAATGATTGAAAAAAAATCTGATTAATTATGTTACATTTGTGATAATGCATGAAATGGATATATGAACACGGTAAAGAAATTTGGCTTTAAAAATATTCACCCCTTTTAAAATATAGAAGTTCTTTTGAAAATGAAGGGCGCAATACCTTACCACCGGCCCATAAACCCTTATGATTAATGCTGCATTCAATAATAATAGATGTGCTGTAAAGATATTAAACCAATACCTTAACGTACTTCCATGTACTATGTCTATGCACACGTTTCCGGAATGGCACTTACGATTTACTAACTATACCAAAACAGACCAACAACACCATAAGATAGTATTTAAGTGGTGTATGTATTTCGTCGTTTGGCTGCGTTGGTTTCCAATATCAAACCACGTGATCGTTCACCATCTTCTTCTTCCGTTGGTCTTCTGCCTGCCAGAGAATTTATATAACTTTATTGTTTTTGTCTTATCAAATTCTCAGCGAAACATTTTTTAAATTGGAGAGGCAGATTTAACCACAAAGTTTTATTTGAAATATAATTCTGTCAGTAAAATCTTGAAGCACAATCATGAGTTTTCTTAGAATGATTTTTCCTCTACTTGTCTTAACAGACCCCGTTTTACCAACTAATTTAAAATTTAAATACCAAGCCATATACAACATTGAAAACTTAATACTCCCATTTCGATATTCATGTCACGTACATATAATTTCAAGTGAAATAAGCATTTACTTTTCCCACCAGGGAATAGATGATTTAAAGGAAAACTATTTTCACGGACTTCAGCAAGTTCTTTCCAAACTGGGATTCAGACTCAGAGATATCCCTATCCTACGAAATTTTTCAGAATTTGGAAGAAAACAGAAGTTTAGAATCAGGCAACAATTGTTTAACCTATATCAGAGAAAATGCAGAAAAACAAGATCAGTTCCAACTAAAGCAGGGCAGGGCTCCTGATTGCGTTATTTTCCTTTTATTATTTCGCAAAGAACAAGAAATATTTTACATTAAATATGACACAGAACAACTGGTTTTCTACTTCCCCTACTTGACTGCCATCAACGAAATAAAAAGATTTTATTTTACTCCATTAGATCACGATAAGGTTGTTTCGGAGCCAGAAATCTATCAGATCGTTCACGTGCTGTTGTCCAATGTGTCTTCGGAGAAGAAACAAACGAATGTCCTTGAACTTCGTCACAACTTGCACACATTTGCGTATTTTACAAAAAACGTGTGGGTTCTCGTTTTACATTCTGCAAATTCTGTAAATGACTTATCAGTAGCAAATCTAAACGATGCAAACTCTAATCTTGTTTACTACTGCTATTCATGTATACCATATCGAAAGAAAAATGAAGAAGACTACAGAGGTCGCTCCATAAACGGAGGAACATACACGCCGAGAAAGCTTTCAAATTTTCAGACTGAAAGTGAAATTAATGAAAATATATTTTGGGATCTTGATTATACTGAATTGGAAGTAAAGATTAATCTGGAGGAGTACAATCTAAAAAATCCATTCATCTTACCTTCAACCAACGAACTACATTTTAGATTTGTAATATTACAAATGTTGCTAAAGTTATCTAATTGCTCGCTAGTAAACCCAAACATAAAGTCTCGTTTTTTATCCGGACATCCGGTCATAGTCACCGAAAATAGATTATCTTATGATCATTTCACACTAATCATAATTATACGCAGTATTACAAAAATGCGATGGTTGACAGTCACAGTTCTTAGCTTTGGCTATAGTTTCTTAACATGTTATCACCACAACTACCAATCATGGCATTATTATCACCAACCGTTTCAGTATGAGATTTGGATAACTCTTGCAATGTATCTGCCATTCTTGGCTGTCTTTATCAGCATTACTTGAAGGATTCGAAATATGAGGCGAAGCGACTTTAGTCCATATTTTTTTGCTTACTCCACCATTGTCGAGTATTCTTATGGAGTTCCAGAATATGTGTTCAAATTTAGTACAATGAAAATTGTGCTAGGTTCTTGGTTGCTCTTGTCAGGCATTTTCACAAATGCCTACAAAGGAATTGCAATCACTGGTGTGACAGCCCCCAAGGAGAAGAGTAGTGTTACCTCTTTTTATGATTTTCTTGACAAAAGTGATCGTTCATTGAACTTGTCGTGTGGCAAGCAAGTTAAATTTAATATATTTTCAACTCTTTCGAAAGAGTTTTTAGAATTTTGGAGAAATGTAGGTTTAAAAGATATGTCAAAAGTATATCATGAAAAAATTTTTGAAACTGACTATAAGTATAACAAATTCAAAGACAATGGAAGCTTCATTGCAAGCCATTCCTACTATACGAAATGTTTTGATGAAATTGTTATGGAGACAGCAAAACAGGCTGGTAACTTGTTTGAATATTTTGAAGAATTTTATAATGTGTCCAATTATATGACAAATCCTCATTCTAAATATTATACATTGGTTGAAAGTTTGGCGGGGTGGGGTAATCACACAGGGATTTATTTAATACCTCGTAAGACTGATGATCCACTGTATGCAAACAATTATGAAGGTGCATTAGAACGTGAGATTACAAAGTGTCAATATAAGAGAGTATTTGTTGATGAGGAAAAAAGCTATTGATCGATGGCTTGTGTATCTAAGAGAGCACTATCGTTTTAAGACATTTTTCAAGGGCAACATGACACTTTTAAGTGAGATAATTGTGTGGAGATTTGATAATCCTCGGGGATCAACACTGCCTTACGTTTTCACAAAATTGATGGAGAATGGTGTGTATCGACAACTTGAGTGGTTTTACTTGAGACAAAAGGAATCTGGTGTTAGGTTACAGTACACTCGAAACCAAACTGCAGTCAAGTTTGATCGAGTTAAAGCATTAGATTTGGGCTCCAATTTGCAGACAACGTTTTACGTTTATTTAATGGGGATGGGTAGTTCCTCGTTAGTGTTTTCATTTGAGCCAGTGGTTAGCTATCGCAAATCAATTATAGCTCATATAGTTAAATTTTACAAGTATGCAGCTAAAAATTTGACTTCGTTGTTATATTATGCTGTCATAAAAGTATTGCCAAAACAAACTCACCCTGTAAATAAGAAATGACAGTTCTACAGTATGCATGCTTGATTCTATATTATTATATTTGTTATTTATGCTTAAATTTTAAACATGTATTGTGCCTTCGTTTTGATCCGATTCCCTTTAAAGCTTCATATTATGTGTTCAAATAAGAAGCAATATTCTAAAACAAAAAGTACAATGCAAATCAGTTCTGTGCTGTTTCATTTACGTTATTGAAAAATTTTCAACAATTAATGTACAAAAAGTTGTTAATAAACTTGCTAGTCTATCCACTAATAAAACATTTTCCGCCTTGTTTACACGTGCAGATCACTATCAATCTACCTTTATTCATACCATGCTATTTTTACTTTAGAAAATGCATAATAGGATGTTTTTATGTATAAGTATTCATGTATGTATTTACATTTAGAAATGTTGGAAAATGCAATAGCTTCCATAAACGGAATCATAAAGTTGATCAAGTGCATAAATGTATGGTTAATCTTTTCGTTTTGTTCATTCCCCATGAAGAGTTCCAGAATATTGAGATGCAACTTATCAAACATAACTTATTTAATCGATAGCTCGTTTTGAAGCACTAGCCTATTTTGAATGAAATCTGTGTTTCTTTAGAGCTTGTTGCAAATGAAAATCATCAGTTAAGAAGGTGCAGTGCATTTAATTTTAAAAATTCATTTGTATTTAGTACACTCCTTGCATAATACTTTGCCCGTTTTTTAAAAAATAGCCATCAATCACATATAGGGTTTCACATCTTGATAGGAATGAACAAAACGTGACGATTAGTTGGATCATCAACTATTTAGCATTACCTAAAAAAATATCAGTTTTCCCAATACTGGCTTCCATCAGGACATTACGAATTTGATATTAAAAGTCAACAAAACACTTATGGACTTTTTTCATATGTTCATGTAATTTGGACTGTAAAGTGATGTCACGAATTATTTTTGGGCAATTGCGAATGCAATGGAAAACGAATGTCGCATGCATAATTCAGTTGATAAAACATGTTATAAATGAAATTAACACTAGGTTTTCCTCATCAGTCAATTTGTATCAGGTATTATGTTGAAGCTCATACTCTTCGGAACACCTACGCAGACACCGTAGTGGTTACCTACTGTACATAAAAAGCAAAAAGTAGTTGGATATTTATTAGCAATGAATATTAATAATAAAATAATTTTTTCCCTTTTGCTCGCTGCATAAATATGTGCGGTCGTTCTAAACTATCGCGCAGGATAATCACTGTGATTGGTGAAATGAGTTTTTAAATCTTAGTCCTTCGCAGACTATCCAAGTTTATCTTTATGCACTTTTGTGGTACAAATGAAAACTAAGTTTAACACTTTCAAACTTTTCAATATTTATTCTCGTTAAAATTCTTGTTTCGTTGGGAAATTCAGACACTCAAAATCATACCAACCTGTGACAAGCTGGCAATGACCATTTATCACTCTGCCTGGACTGCATCGTGCTCGAGGTGCTAAAATTATTCCCAGGTAACAGCCCCGCCGCCGAAGCGGGAGGAAGCGTATTTGTAAAGTTCAACATTGGCGGAACTTTTTTTCCGTCATTTAATGGCATCCAATCTTTGTTTTGGGTGACCTTTGGTTCGTGAAAGCAGACTGTTCGTTGACACACGCATTAGTGGTATATTTTCCGTTACAAGAAGCTTTTCTCCTAGTTCACAATAATCTTTCAAACGTTGCAATAAAAGTATTTAGATTTACATAAAATTACTGTTGAATTAATATTTTTATGGTGATAGAGATACCTATTTGAAAATATGATAACAGCGGTTGGTTTCATTCTGAAACAGTAATATTTTTTTAGGATACATATCGCAATCACATTCTGCGAATTTACTTGTGCTGTCGAAGAGATAAAGCTGCATATTTTCCCCACATGGCGTTTTACCGAATGCTGGGTAGCATCCTCGGATTTCAGAATTGGGATGATCATAAAACAACCGAGGCTAACTCTCATTGATTGACCGTGGGCACGGGCTAAAAATAAAAAAAGTTAGGTTATCACATTAGCGCCTGGAAAAGTATTTTCTTAATTTCTTAATGTAATATATTCAAAAAACTTTGTTCTGTTAATTTCGGACATTTCAGTAGTCGTTATTATTGGGTTTTTACTTTTCACTCATAAAGAACTTTTTCCCTAGTTGTAAGAAAGACAGAACAAGACAAACGGTGAATATAAAAAATCAAGTACTCTGAACCACATATTTAATACTACAGGTTAACACTGACAAAATGCTTACAAATAGTGGGATAAGTTGTGGTTGTGTGATAGAGCATAATAAGGGCATAACATTTACAACATTATCTGGAGCTCGTTGATTTTTTCCATGTAAATGGAAGCTCTTCTCTCCTGGTGTTCAATAGAGTGTATCAATAGAGTATACTGAACTCGCATTTGAGAAAATATATGAAGGATGGCAGAAGGATATAAGTTGATGAAGTATATACGCTTCTTGTAATATGTTTTTTACTTTTGATACTTTAAACGTGCAAGCATGCCAATCTTGACATAAACCAGACTTTTTTTAGGTATATTGAATTGTACTATTTATAACTTCGTATTATCGTTACCACTTTACTTTGTTACTTTTAAAAATTATGTACTGCAATCCAC
The DNA here is from genome assembly GCA_034700605.1 of Willowsia nigromaculata. Classification (NCBI taxonomy): domain Eukaryota; kingdom Metazoa; phylum Arthropoda; class Collembola; order Entomobryomorpha; family Entomobryidae; genus Willowsia; species Willowsia nigromaculata. The sequence goes on from JAQIXX010005805.1 coordinate 12,941, forward strand.
AACAGATAAACACTTGCGGAAGGTTATAAGCGTATCCCAATTATTACGGATTTAGTCATTCACAGCCGCATAAATTCATCATAACAAACGAATTCATGCATTTATTTAAAAAGAAATGCAAATTTACAATACAAATTATGATTACGGAGTTTGTATGTACTTTTATTTTACCGCTAAGGAATTTTATATTTTTTGTGCTTATTTCCACCGTGTAGCTTTCCTGTTTTGAAACATTTAAAAAGTACTGAATTAATTATTAATGGAAAAAACGTATTGATCACCCTAATTCCCAGGATTGCGGCTCTTATTTTACGGTTTTGGGCTCTTAGAGCCGAAAAATAGCCAATTGGTGACGATTCCGGTAAATTA
>JAQIXX010005806.1:0-13309 GCA_034700605.1 Willowsia nigromaculata
GATGCATCCAAGCTTCTTCGCACTGACATCACTTCCGTCGGCATCAGAAACGGTGTCTGGCTTTTCAGCATCCTCCTTCTTTTGAATCATCGAAATATGTTCGGACATCTTTCCGAGAAAACCGAAGGATTTCTGTCTGGTACACTTCTGTACGGTTGAGCTGATAAAATGATAATTACGATTGATGATCGTTTAGATGTTGGATGCCAGGATCGGAATGAATTCCTCCTACTTTCCAGCTTTCCAAAACACCTATAATCAACAATAAAAACAAACAAAAAGTTTCATTATTGCCCAAGATAACATTTGACATTCCCGCATCTGATATATACATATAATATAATCCAAGAGATAAGAAAACACATTTTTTGACAATGCTGATTGATGGCAAATAACTCTTAGAAGAAGAGTAGTTTCAGTTACAAAAACTGTTTAAATGATTTAAATCTTAAAACAAAGAATACCTTTCAGACAAGATGAAAGGTTAAATCCTAACAAATCCACTACACTACTCCACGGAAATCTTTCCTCAAGAAAGGTGAACGCGAAAGGCACTACTAGTAAAACAAACAAGTTATCAAAGCAAATGCCACAATGCGAAATTTGAATAGGTAATTGCGTGAAGTTCTTTCAAACGGTTGACCGGTTGACGGTTGACAATTTTACAAACGCTGCTGAAATATTTACATCCCTTGAGTTTTTACTCATGTCACAAAATCACAAACAAAACAAAAAATCCAGCGCGCGTGCTAAGCTTCAATCGGCGCCTATACACACCACCGAGAAGCGAAGATAAACTCGAATTATCTTCAGAACTATCAAACCAGCTCGTTTCTATGAAGAATCATAACGGAACGGAACTGGGAAAAAACTAAGGTCAATAAGGTATTTACAAAGCTGAAACTGGCTGAAATAATTTGAAGTTTACTTTATGAATGAATAAAATGAATGGAATTGGAAAACTGTGTGAGAATGAGACTGACAGAACTGAAACGCAGTCTGCCTGCTCTGCATTTTTCATGCGTAGGCGATGAGTAGATGAGATGAATGAAAATGAAACCCTTCTTCCGTCCGGCCAAGTCCATGAAAAGGAGCCCGATTGATGATGGTCAGTGATGATTATGACTTATGACGATAAACATTTGAAATTAACAGGAATAATTAAAAATTACAACTCTCCTCGCCTCACCATCACATATTTTCCTTGTCTCAATCGCACATCTATTCCATGTATTTACGATGTACAAAAACACGACATTCACTATGCAGATTGTGGATAATTTACTATTCTTTCTTTGTTTTTTCATTTATCATAAGCGCATATCTACATGTCATGGGTTTCTTTGCATAATTACATAGACATTCACATTAGAAGTTAGAAGTATGCTACCAAAGCTGCATGTAAAATAGCCATAATTTCTGCTTATCAATAAATATTATGAAATATAGAAATAAATACCCATGCGCCTTTTGCTACTGACTTATTGACTTCAAATCCAAATCAATTACGATTTTTATGACGTGCTCGAATATCGGTATTCGCATTTAGGTACGGAAATGCAAAATTCAATGCATATCACATATTGCATACCTATACATAAATACACGAGGAATGACGCATACGCATGACATGGAATGCAGCAATGCAAATGTACGCCACTCACTTACGAAACTCGAGTCAATTTTACATGGATCGAGATGGAGTGGTGGGGTGGGGGTGAAGGTAGTAGACAGACAAGTAGACGAGGCATGGAAAATGATTTTAGGGTTGACTTGATGGAAAGTAAGGTTGAGTGAGATTTTTCCTTGTTACGTCTTCACATTTTATGAATCATTCCTGACAACTGCTAACAGCAGTGCTAGTTTTTACGCAGAAGTTTTTTCATAATTCAGTTAGTCGTGCCTAAAACGACTCCTCCGACCTAAAAAAAAAGATTTATTTGAGATGCCAACCGAATCTGGATTGAAAAAGGGAGTAGATCTGGAAGGGAGTGAATCAACGAAGGAGAATGGAAACCCCAAAAACAGTACTGCGAAGCAAATTGTCGGGGACCACCCACTTATTCGATGGTTTGTCAAAGTACAACTGAGAATTCTCCAGTTGGAGAGATTCGAGAAACTGTTGAGTGGACAGGAAGTCGATGCCCTCGTCCCCAAAGAGTGGTTGCAACTTCCAGAACGGATGCAAATGGATTCGAGTCCATTAACAAAATTGGATGATTTTCGAAGAGAAAGCTGTGCTACAATTTTTGCAATGTTGGAGGACGAAAATGAACTGATTAGTAAGGAAAATCGTATTATTTTATGCCTTTCGCATATCTTTGTCAATCTCTCAATCTTATGACTTAAAGTTTGCATAATATTGTTTCGTTTTAGTGAATTTGTGCAATATGCAAATAAGTTTACGTATGTTAGGAGAATGTGAATTTACGTATTACATAGATCTGATTTTGCACCGGTTTCATTTTTATTTTTTGCAGGGGTGATGCTACGGAATAAATGTTTACCATCCAACCCAAAATGCTCTGAAATTGCAGCAAAGATGGGAATCTGGCGAAATAAACTTCAAGATGACCTGAATGAACAACTGAGGAATGTGGAGGATGACGATAATATGAATGAACTTAGCTTAACGATCTCTGTGTTTCGTTCAATGTTAATTTTTTAATACTTTGTTTCTTACTTAAATTTAAAAGAGTTCAATCTTGTAAAGAATATTCACTGTGCCTATCTAATGTAAAACTGACTAGCTTTATTTTGTAATAATTAATTTTTACAAGATTTTAATATTTGACTACAAGTGTGACAAAGTAGGTTAACTATATTTTTGACTGTAATTAAATGTAAACCAACAACTTTGCACTCACCGTAACTGTAATTCTATGTATTTTTATTCTAAACTCCCAAGCAAGATAAACAAAAAGATAAGTATGTAGCATTTAACCAAGTCCATCCTGATGTTGATGATAACTCATGATTCCTGGTGATCCTGCTTTTGTAGAACCTGTATGGATGCCAGCATTAGCATTGCCATCTCCTCCACTACTTCCATTAGCTTTGTTGCATGTAGCCCCAGAGTCTGAAGATCGTCCCTTTTTCATGGGATAATGCGAAGAAGCATCTTTCGGTGACATTTCCCTTTTCTTCGGATATGACTGTGAATCCATTGACAGAGGTATTGCACTAGATTGTGGTGATTGTTGAGGTGGCATGGACAAATCCTTGACTTCGTTGATTGGGTTGTTATTGTTGTGAGTGGGATGATGCAAAAAGTCGCCTCCAGGAAGGGGAACATGTCGTTGTTGGTGTTGATGGTAGTGGTTGCTGGGGAATACTGGATACGGGGCGTGTTGAGACTGTGGGGATGATGGAGAAGAGGAGTAGTGTGGGTGGTGCTGCTGGTGTTGTTCCATGGTTGAGTCTGGACCACAACCACAAAGAGAGGGCATCAAATTAAAGAAGTCCTTGATGCCTGGAACTTGTTGAGATTGTTGAAGCATTGCAGCCGAAAAACTAGAGAAAAACATATCCATACATTTACTTCCATTAATTATCTAACAAGCCTCTATGATAATTACTTACGTTTGTGCTGCAATTCGTAATCGTTCCGCACAGATAAGATGACTCCTTGGATCAACTGCTGCCGAAGGAGAAGTGCCAGAAGACGTCAGTTCGGAAGAAAGTGATGACCTTGACGTAGGTGGAGTTACTGGTTGACTCAAAGGGCATGTTGGTGGCTGCAATGGAGGCGACGCACTGTTACTATCACGCGAAGAATCCTCCACTCGAATTGAATCCTCCTCTTCATCCAGTCCTTCCTCATCTTCACTTTTGCACGCGTCTTCCTCCAGTAGTTTCTTAACTTGTAGGTCATCAGGAGACGAGGGTGACATTCCTGACGAAGATGGTAGTTGAGCGCCTGGTAAACCTGCATTTAATCCACCGGTGGGTCCTGTTCCTCCAATTCCCAAATATCTCATTCGCCACGCTTCCTGAACAAATTGTAGTCGTGCATGCTTTCGCCATTTTGCTCGTCTGAAGATAGAAGCAGTAATTAGCCTTCATTTATCATAAATTTCACTCTGAAAAAAAAAAACCGTTCACCTCTAAACGAACTTACCTGTTTTGAAACCAAACTTGAACTCTGGCTTCGGACAAGTTTATTCGAAGAGCTATTTCCTCTCTAGTCACAATATCCGGATATTTGGTTTTTGCAAATAGCGTCTCCAGCTCGGCGAGTTGTTGAGCAGTGAAAGTTGTTCGATTTCTTCGTTGTCGTCTCCTTCCAAACATGTACTCCTCCAGAAACAACTCACTTGACACAACTGGAAGCTGCGATGATCCACTTTGAAGGAATGGATTCGACATTTTTCCCCTTTTAATGATTTTACAACTACCCGTAAACCTTGAAAAGTTAATTTGACAAAGATAGCATGTAAAATGACCACAAAAGAATGCGTATTCTCAAAATAGCTTTCAAGGAGGCTGAGAACAGTTTAAGAGCAGATCAGAAGCGGTTGAAGTTTTAACAGAAAATGTGAACCCTTTCTATCCAGAATCGAGTTTTTATACTTCCATGAAGTACAGAGCCAGGAGGGAAGTTGTCAAAAAAGGTTTCCACTTACACACTCTAAAGTATTAGCTATGAAAAATGGGAAACTAGTATAGCCCTTTATTGTGAAGGGAAAGAAGTTGGGGCGACTAAAGAAACTTTAAAATCGCATCTTTCAACGTTTCAACTCTCAGTTGCATAAAAGCATAATGGAAGGGCAACCTGACTGTAGTTATCTTCTGTAAATACGTGTTGCTGGTACTTAATTGCCTCTTTTAAATTGGGAGCGTGCATACGGCTTAGATATCGTATAATATGCCAATTGATGAGCATAATACAAATATAATGTAATGTAGTGTAGAAATGTCAATATCCATGACTACATAATATTTTTTCCTTGTGATATGATAATTTATCCATCAAGTTAATAAAACGATTTTGAAACAAAGAATAGGTCAAAAAATTGAGCAATCCCTCATATAATTTCAGAGGATAAGTCCAGAATTTCATCGAACTGCATGGTATACATATTTAAGATTTGACATGGTCTTGAACAATCTCTCTGTTGAATTTTAATGTTTGGTAGTTTTGAAAATAAATTGGAACAAAAAAATTCATCTGTAAAATCCTAAGTCAGTCTTGTAGATTTGTTTAATTTTTTGTTTCTCCTCAGATTTTGCTCAGAATCTATTGTTGGTGTTAATTGATAGTTGTTTTGCTACTGGTTGGTTTACAATTGATTCTAATACTAGCAATCTTGTCAAAATGCCGCGTTCAATATCTTCTGGCTGCCTGGTTTTTTTCGCTGTTATGCTTATCAATAACAGAATTAAAGTTGAAGGTATATAGTATTTTTATGTAACAATTGATAAAATTGCATGGAATGATAAATATAGCCACGAAAATTGTCCCTAGTTGACTTTACGTTCATTTTACAATGAATAGGTTTAACATGTTGGACATGTGATGGAAAGGATGCTTCTCCTCTCTGTGACCCTGGCGAAAGTTTTGCTGAAGGTCACAAAGGAACCTCTCAGCCATGTCCCCCACCCAACGTTCCCATGGCAGGGGATCCGGAAGAGAAGAAAAAATGGGCATGCTGGATAATGGAAACTGTTGTAAAATCCACTGGCCATGTTGAGGTATCCAAAGGATGCATCCGATTTTTTAACACCTTCTTGACCGACCAAAAAGAATTTGTTAGTGTCAATCAATGTTTCGAGCACAACGAGCACCAAATATTACGGGAAGTAAATCATCATAAGGTCTCAATGTGCTTTTGTGACACCTCTAATGATTGCAACAAAGAAACACTCTCCTTACCGGCACCTTTGGACCCTAATAAAATTATTAACATTGGATTTGGTGATATCCATAAAAGATTACAGAAAGAATCTGAAGCCGCCTTCCAAGAGATCAGTATTTTAGTAGTGATAGCTGGACCATTAATCTCTGTTGGATTTGTATAGGCATATGTACAATATAATATTAAATGTTGTTGTTACATTCATTTAAAGAAAACTTCTAATAAAATCCGTGTTTTCATATTTAACTTCAACTTTAGCCAAAATTTTGCAGTTACCTTAAAAATTTATTTTAAAAAAGAATATCAATGTGACATTTCTTGTCCATGAAAATCATTGTTATCCCTTTTAATTTATTAATGTGGATTATTACTACATACATTTGACTTCATTCATTGTCCCATTACACATTGTTCATTCTTGCATTATGATTACTTCTTTTCTCTGCTCTTCTGTTATGACAAGATCTGAGGGATGAGATGATGAAATGATGATAATAACATATTACGTAACATGATGATGAGATGAAATGCATTGTTTATTTGGCAAGTATCCTCATTGTGATGGGAGGAGGACAAAGGAAAATCTCATCATACTAATATCATTCTTGATGATGATGATTATATAAAAGGGGGACTGAAGTGACTTTTCCCTATAAAAATCATAAACTTTCTATAGTGACTGCAACTGTGTACTAGAGTGCCTCTGTAATAATGATATTGTTGGTAAAGCACATAATGGGAAATGAATGAAATAATATGGAATGAATCAGATCAGAATTCAGTGGTCCACAGGCTGCTGGCCTGGTGTGGCGTGTGCCGTGGTGCTGGAACGATGTTTTAGTGTAAAAGGAATGGATTGGGTATTGAAATTAAAAGAGAGGCGTGTCGTTGTTTTTCTCATCTCAGCAAGAAGCAAACCCGACTCTCTGGCTGCCTTATTTTCCCCTCTGCATATGGTGTATGGGAGGGAGAGATAGAAAGAAAAATTTTAAAAGCATTTCGCAAGACTTTTTCTTAGTTCATATGATGTAGGAGTTTACAGAGGTGGATATGCATAAAATCCGGAAAAAGGTAATGATGATGATGATTTAATCTTGCTTGAATGCTAGACGTCTTTATCTCCTCTGATTTTCATTCAATTTTGAACGGTAGCAATTCAAAAAATAAAAATATCTCGTACATGTGTTAAAATCCTGTGGAGATCAGGCAGAGGATGAGAGAGGGAGACTGATGGCTAGATAAAAGGAAATGATTTCCAGTTTCTATTCATTCAATGGTTTGCTTTCACTGCCTATTGTTGTCAGCAAATGTGAATACCAGGCCTATCCATCCGCCTCCCTTCAGCTTTTAGCTGATTAATTAAGTCTTCCTTTAAGACAAGGAGACTTGAGTATAAACGCCACGCGTTGTTAGCAGACAAGTACATTTATATGCAGGATTTATGGGAGCAGGTGCAGCTCATCTTTTTTGTGCTTAATTAATTGTGTGTCGATAATATAATAGCCATGTTTGATGAAATGGACGATAGGAAAATGGGATTGTAGGAAATTCGTTGGAATGAATTAGACCGACTTTGGTTGTGATTAATTGGTTTTGGTTTTGTAGCTGAAGAACGAATTGAACGAATCTTGCATAAAAGTTAGTTATTGAAACAAAAGAAAACTATTTTTTGGAAACCAATGCCAACTACCAATCTTTGTAAACAAGTTTCATAGACCTAGTGTAAATCACTAATTATTACGTATTCCGTTGCCTTGCATAATATCATTCATTTGGTTACATTATTTTCGTACGAGTATAGAAGATGCCAAAAATATTCAGAGCTTTTAGAACAAAGTTTATTGACATAGACAACAAGATTTCAAAATCTCAAGTCACCCCAATCAAAATATGATCTGACATCATATTTTCACTAATTGTTCATAACTAACTCAATTTAGCCAAACTAAATGAAGATTTCAGTACATCTCTCTTTTACCTTAACAACAAGAAAATAAGTATCATATATTAGCCGTAACCGCTTCATTCATGCGTCAAGAAGTATTTACAGATAGAGGGAGAAAAGGCAAAAAAGTAAAATTTTATACAAGTGCTCGTGAGATGAGGGCTCATCCACATATTACGTTATCTTAAAAATCATGATTTACCTACCTACCTACCCCCTTCGTTATCACTTTAACATTACGTAGATTACATTTACTTAACATTAGCGTTATCATTGGCTCAACCATCCACCTACCCTACATGATAACGTAATATGTGGATCAGCCCAAAGCATCTGATCTCAAACAGCAGCACTGAAGCATAGTAAAAATATGGGGTCATCTATAATGCAGGGGGAGTATAAACATGTTACCCACCCTTGAGATAAGACTAGGCATTTTTTGTAATTTGAGGTGTGGATGGTCCCTTAATGAAAAGCGTATTAGGGTACACGACGTGTCGCTGTCGCCGTGTAAGAGTCAACAACGCACGTACGCAATGTATGTAAAGGTAAAAACGCTATTCTTCGGTATTCATGATGAAAAATGTTATAAAACGCAGGCAACTTGAAAAAACTTCTTTCTTTCGGATCGAATGTTAAGTTTAGAGAGAGAGGTAGGTGTATGTGTAGTGGTAGGGTTAGGGTAATCATATCAATAATATTGCTATATTGCAGTTGCAGTTCACACAAATCACAATCAGGCAGAGGCTGTGAGGAAGAGCAAAAGAGCATGAAAAAGAATGGTCTGAAATTTTTACGAATAAATTTTTGTATTGGTTATGGATGGTTGTGTAGGTGCAGGTTTTTCGTTCTCTAGAAAATGCTTACGCGTTTGATGCCTGATGCCTGCATAAAGTAAAGTTGGGATCGAGAATATCGAGATCGGGAAGTGAGACGAGAGGGAAGCAAAAGAGGCGAAAAAATAGACTAGAGAGCAGTTGCCTGATCCCGAACCTAGGATTAGCTTTAGGAATGGAGATGAAATTCAACCTTTTCAACTGGAAATTTTCAAGGGTTTTAGGTTGCAATGAGGAGATATTCGTTGTAGTTCGTAGAAGATGATGAGGATGAGAATGATGAGATGCAGCGTAACAAAGAGGATGAATGACTGGATGGATGGATGGTGATCAGTTTACAGAGCTTTGCAGAGTTTAGCACAAACACAGCTTTTGGATAGATGCATGTAGATAAGTAGCGGAAATATAATGCGTCATAGATGAATGCTATGCGAATTCGCGATTGTGAATAAAATCTCGTGTAGTATCCTATGATGAGGGTTTGGTAGTCATTCGAATATTTGGAAATATGTACAAGATGGAAGATCTCTTCGTTTAAATAATGCGCGAATGGATGGACATGCTTGCATAATTATGAAGCAAATAATTTAACTTGACTGATTTTTGCCATGATTTACTGGTACTGGTAGTATTACCCGTGGACCTAGTGAATAACATGATGGATAGTACATACATATTTAAAGGAAAATTTAAGCTGTAAGGGTGTTAGTCGTAAAGTGCTAGATAACTAGTAGAAAGAAGCAATTGTACGTATTTATTATATAGCTGTAGTGCATATAGTATGCTAGTGTTTTAAAATAGGCATTCTACATTACATGCATATCTACACAGAGATAACTTTTATTTCTTGCATCTCCGGTCTAAGTATAATACTCAAAATATTTCCTTGTAATCCCTGATTCTGTGACTGTAATCCATAAAGTATATCTTTCTTTATTATAAGGTGATGGTGAGGCCCATCAGCTGATATATCGGTTGGTTGTTGTTGCTGATGCTGTTGCGAATTTGCGTTTCGTACACAAGTGTGCTATTGCTCTACCACTTCTGAAGCTGACAGTTTGGCGCAGTGGCTAGAGCGTCAAATAAGAGGATGGAGTTCGCATCCCAGCGTGGAAAGAAATTTTTTGTCGGTTTTTTTTCTGCCCGTGACTTTGTAAGTCATTATGCAGAAGTATGAAAGCATCAATTGTCTTCAAATAATTTATTTAAGAGCTTTAGCTTTTTACAGTGTCTGTCCGTCGGTTTATCTGTCTGTTTAGACAATATCTTTCGAACGTGTTATTGGATTTGTTTAAAATTTGGTACACGGGTACCTTAGACCATAAAGAGAAAGCCTATTGATTTTCGGGCTCCAGGTTCAAGCACTTTCGAAATTACGGGCACCTTAAGGTACCTATAATTCAGAATTCAATGATAACAACGTGATAGAAAGCTGAAAAGAATTCTAAGGGGTTTTTGAGGGCGTTTTTTTCGAATGTTTTATTGGATTTGACCTTGGAGCCCTACCAGGTGGCGAATTTGGCCTTTTAGAGATGAACGAGTGGTAGGGGGCTAAAAATGAGTTTACGGGGTCTTCGAGGTCGCTGTTTTTGAATCTTTTGTCAGATTTGACCTCTGACTTTACCTGGTGGAATTTGACTTTTTAGTGATAAAATCATCCTTGGGGCTCATAATAAGTTTATAGTGGTTTCTTGGGGTGCTGATACAAAGATTCGACATTTGGTCAGTTTGTTCATTTGGTTTGGTTGTTTTCTGTCGCTAAAGATCTTCCATACCGGTTTATTTAAATAAACTCTACGTTGTAATGTGACCCCTGGCTTGGAAAGCCTGTGGAAATGTGGGACTTGACTTGGAAAGCCTGTGGAAATGTGGGACTTGGCTTGGAAAGCCTGTGGAAATGTGGGACTTGGCTTGGAAAGCCTGTGTATAACAACAATTCTGCGATTTAGATACAAAAAGTAGGATAAATTTGGAAATAGCGTAAAATAGTAGCTCAAACTAGCTTGGAAATGGTGCAGATGAGTAAAAATTTGTATAAAAGTGTAGGACAACTAGAGAACTTCCGGTTAGCCAGCGTAGCTGGCTTGGCAGCTTCTAGTATACATTATACACTGCAGATAATTTTATATGCTTTGATGCAAATAAGCCATGTAATAGTAATAATGCAGTCCATGAATGATGGGTTTATTTAATGAATGCGGTAATGAGAGTTTATGCTTTATTCTTGTTATATATTTTATTATTTAGAACTGTGTATTTTTGACTGGCTAAATATGAATTAAATGAAACCCAAAAAAAATAGCTTCACATCTCCGTCTAAAAATCCATCGCATATATAATTCCAAAGTTTTTACTCCCTGTGGTACTTTGGAGGAGGATCAGAATCGTGATTCGTGAGTGCTCTTTTATGATAGCAAAAACTGTTTAGTTCTATAACATTATATAATATCCAAGCGTAGTCTTTGTTCTTTGTACTTTTTAACATTAAATATGATTTGATGCTTCTATTCAAAACTCAATTCGTCCCGACCAACTGGCTTCTTCTTATTGACTGAAGCGTTGTGTTGTGCCGCATTCATTTCATTCCCTATTTCGTATTTTATGTCATCATAAACTTCTACTGAGCACCACAATGCGTTACATTACATCCCATACCATATTGGTATTCAGCTTCCGAGAGCAAAATCCTTCCTTTGTTTCGGTTGATCACGTACAGTAAAATTTGAAATGCCCTTGCAAGAGTCTACGTTACGTACTAGACCGGGGCCGTCTATGAAAGGGGTTCGTAATTCAAAAGATGCGTCTATTTCAGATTTTTGTGGCATTTACTAATATCACGACAATGAAAACTGAGTGACCAATGCAAAGTATAAACTTGTCGTTCTCCAGTAACTTAATGGTCAAGAAACAATGCATAATTACATATTTTGTACTTACTATACGTGATATATTGAGAATTGCGGATAGCCGGAAGGAGAATTTGTTTTTGTATTTCATTTTTGCTGGGTAAAAAGATGAAGCGATTTGGGAAGCCATGTCTTATTATCTTATTAATGAAAGCTAAAGGTTTGTAATTTGTTGCTTCCGTTATAATCTAACCGTATCATTCAAGTTTTTCGGGATGTATATGTATAGGTATAATGCAATGTAATGCATATTGCATACAAGAACAAGAGTTTGTTAACAAAGTTGTCAGAGCAAGATCGCGAAGGTCAGCTACAACTTACAACAAGTCACAATCACAACAGTTTTTTCAGTTTTCTATCTACTAAAAAATAAATAAAAAACTGGATAAACAAATTTGAATGCTGAATATTTATGCTAACAAATACCAAATTATTCAGCCATTAACGCCAAAAACGCTCCTCGTCCAAAATAAGCGCTAAAATAAGGTAATATAAAGCGTGCCAAGGTTTTACTGAAGCTATATTCTGTACAATAACCTCATCTTATCAAGTCTGGCTCAATCATTCATATACATATTATAATAATCAAAATGAGTCGAGGGATTTTATTAATAATCGTTGTTGTACAATTTACTCTTTTGATTAGCACAATTCAGGCAGTGGCAGTAGATGAACAAAGTGCTAAAGAGCAGCCATGTTTTAACATTTCAAAAACGGTACCCCTGGACTTGAACTGGGTAAGTGGAAACAGTTGCTATCAATTATTGGTTTAAAACGTTTAGTGCATCAATTTAATGTATTTTATGCAGGTGGGGTCCATCAAAACTTTATATTATCCCATGATGAGCCACCTAGAGTTATATCGAATTGCTGGCGACCTACTGGGGTCGGACATGAACGAAATTCCGGAACATTCACTGTATTACGACTCTTGCATTTACTGGAATTTGTACAGCAATGGAAGCATTATTTCCAGGGGGTTTAATGGTCTTAACAGAGAGTATAAAACGAAGGTATTGACTCCTAACATGGAAAAGTTTGAATTCTGGCCAAAGGAAGGGAAAGGGTATGCTGGAACAGTTTACACTACCATGACAGACAACAAGACCTTTCTTTTCACCCCATTTTGCACACGTGATGGTGAAATGGCATGGGGGCTTGGAAGTACTCTCCCAAGTCTTCCAAAGGAAACTCTTGACTCTGTAATTAAGCACGCTAGATCGTTGGGTTTCAAGAAGGAATACATTACTGGATTCAGATATGATAACTGTCATTTACAGGACTCGGAAGATGATGCTGAAATTTCAACTACAGAAAATAGTATTGATTTTACGGTGATGCCACAGTCATAGTAGTTTCTTTGTTCCTTTTTCTTATTTAATATGTCATGTAATTTATATTAAACAATTATTCGTTTTTTTTTCAAGTATTTCGGCATTACCTTTCATTCGAAGATATAATTAACTACGATAAGAATTGGGATAAAAATTTGATAATGGATAATTATTTATGGCAAATATCTTAGCTTTTATGTCTCAACATGGTAGCTACTCATATGCCTCTGCAATAACGTCATCCTGGCTTGCACAGTTGCATTTTACCTATTAATATTTAAATATACATGTCCATGATATGACAGGATTTTCGAGCTCGGAATACTTTACTGAAATAACATGTAAACCGACTGGATTTGATCTTCAAAATTTGGCAGTATTCATCTGATGAAATCCAAAATCCACTAGCTTGTATCTGCAATTCTACGAT
>JAQIXX010005807.1:0-13308 GCA_034700605.1 Willowsia nigromaculata
TCGTTGTTATTTTACTTGATTACATAATAAGAATGCAAAAAGATTGAGAGTTTTTAAAGTTCAATATTTTATGTGAACTGATTCGGTGGTGGGAACAAGAGGGGAAGGAAGTATAAACCCTTTTGTATAAATGGTTAAGCTACTTTAAATCTATATTATGGAATGATTTGGTTTGAATATAAAAAAAGTATAATAATGGGTGCTCTATGATTATAACATGCTCTTTTGCATTGCTTGAGCGATTTTTACCGGCTCAGCTTTAAATTGATTGCTCAATCTAAACGCGGTCCTTTTTTGGCTATAATTTTACATGCTCGTCGTCTCCGTAAATAATTCTATACATTGTATATTTTAAAAGTTTGTTGTTAGCAGTAGTGGCTGTATAATCAACTAAATCAACAGTTGTGGAACTTAGCAACAAGCTATGTATAATTCAAAAAGTTGAACCAACCTCGTTCGTATTGAAAGCTAAAGATACTTGTTGTATATTTACCAAAGATCCTCCTTCTTTCCCCTTTCCGATTTATAGATTAATTGAAGCAAACATAAAGTTTTATGAAGACTAACACTTTAGATATTCTTAACTGTTTAATACGAGCGGATACACCTAATCTACAATGCTAGTATTTTGATTTTGAGTGTAAGCATAAGCATATTGATTAAGTTAAAACATCACCATTAAATAATATATTTAGGTAGCTAAGTCAAAACACAAAGTTCAAATATCTTAGTTAGTCCCAAGTTCGCATAATGTTTTTAATTTTGTCTTTATTATCGAAACAATGGAGAAAACATAATTTGAGTCAGTACCTTTTTAACGATTGTAGTCGATTTTTATGTATAAAAGGAAACTATTGCATTCAGTTTATTACTTTAAACACCAACTGTTATGAATCTCAAAAGCAAGCAAGTAATTCTTTTTCATATTTATATGCAACAATGGCTAAAACGAGAAACGAGATCCAAATATCGACGAAAGTTTTGAATGCAAACAATCAGCCTTCCTTCCTTTTGCCAACATGCATCGTTCCATTTTTCGCTTTGTTTCCTTTTTATGATTTTATTATGCATTCCCCTTTTTTATTATCATCGTCATGATTGCGATATGCAAAAGTATCGATTTCCCTTTCCCCGATTCATCTTTAAAACAGACACCGAAAAAGCAAGAAATAAGATATTGGATATAATATCTACATACATAATGCATTGTGCTTGAAGAAGAGAGGCAACACAACGAACGCACAAAACTTTTTACAAACCCTTTTGTAAATAAGGAAAAAAGTACGGCAATAAAATCCAAATCTTCCGAAACGACGACGCGTAGGCTACATGAAGCCTCCAGTTTCGCATTCCTACTATACAGACTCGATGCCCTTTTGCCAACCTAAAGTGCACTGATATTGCCACCACCGCTGGTGTTTGATCAATGATGATGACGATGCTGTTATGCCATAAAACTGATCGCGCTGTGCTATTCACTAGAAATTATAGCTTTTACCAGGAAAAGTCGCCCTGAGATCATCATATCAGAGTAATAAGTATTTACGCATTGAACATGCATTCATTTACAACCTCCGTCTAGTTTACTTTCTTCAGCAGCATTTATTATGGTACCGTTATCTACCAGTCAAGACTTGATTCTTTTCACCATCGCCTTCACATCCAAGTATAAAAGGAGAAGTGGCGAGAGCACATTTGAAAAGCCTCATAACGTTCATTTTGATTTTAAATGCGTGCTTAAACACGCAATGTGTAGGGATAATAATGTCTGTTCAATACAGTTACTCCAATATATTATACCAGGGCATATGGCTAAAAGCGTGGAGAAGAGAGGCAACTCGCTGCAATAAATGTTTGAACATACATTATCAAATATTTGAATTTGAATATGAAAAGCCCATCTCATTTCCATAATAATTATGTACACATGGATCCCTTGTTACGTGTAATATAATACGAAAGCTCAATTTTGCTCAACCGTACCGTGTCTATCGTCATCATCACCGTCATCATGATGGGCATGATTATTTATACAAAATTATGTTCAACCTTTTATTGCACAAAACCTTACCCGCTATTTTTTTGCTCTAACTCAAAGTTATTGTGTTTTAGCAAACTGTACCGTCACCACTAGGTAGGTAGGCACTCGGTGTCCGTGTCACTGCTTGCTATTAATACTATTGTCGCTCATGTATGACAAACAGTCATCCCTTTCCCCTTTTTTGTTTGCAAGTAACTTTATACATCATCATCCATCCCGAAAAAAAGCAATTCCTCCTTCCTCGTCATCAGCTTTGCCGTGTTTGCTCGCTCGTAACTAAGCCAAATTGAATTTTTTGTAATTTTAGCCTTTAAAAATGCAGAAGTAATTTAACCTCCATTCGTATTCTGCGTATAAAATTGCCAGCTTTTGTAAGCACCGATTCAATAATCAATTCAGAAGCAATATTAATAGTAATGCAGAGTACGTAATGTAAATGCCAAGAACGTAAATGACATTCTGTCTGGATCTCGTTTCAAGCTATTTACATGCATACCTCTGCGATAAGAGAATCTGATACTTGTTATGTCTGCTGACTTGTTTTTGTGAACTTTCGTCTCCAAAACAGTTTGGCACAAGCACTTGATAAGTGTTGGTTTTGCTGTTCAGCACGGTTGTAAATTATGAGCGTGGCAGTTAATGCACTATTCCTGTTTCCGCGGCGCGCCAACTGTAATTAGTAATTATATTACTACGTGCTCTACTAGTATTTTCTCCTGGCGATGCAATAAGTACTTTGCCACAAGCAAACACAGCGTGGCTTATCGTCCTTTTTTGGTTTGGATTGCATGAGCTTTGAGCATCTGGGGCGTTTTGAACAAAACACGCAAGGAAGTAGTAGGGAGACCCCATCCAGTCTGGTATGGTGAGTCTCACGAAAACAAACTTTGGAAGTTTTGAAACGAAAGCAACAACACCATACCTATACCTATATACAATAATGGGTATGGATCGTACCATTTCTACACACCATTTCTTTAAGCCTTTAAAGCACATTAGGGGCACTCAAAGAGGCAAGCAGGTGTGATGAAAACCATAACGAAAAAGAAGAGTTTATCAAAGACTCTTTTTTTCTGTTTGAATTTACAATCACAAGATACACGATGCACGGCATGGATGAAATGAATAGGTGAATGGGAGAAGTCTGAATAATTAAAATGATACATGTGACATTAAGTACCCTTGCCCGATTAAAATTGGACAAAACACACAACAGAATGGGGAATGAATAAAAATAGGCATGGAGGCTAGCTTTCAATATTAATAATAAAAATGATAATACCAAAATGAAAGAAGAGGTTTCAACTATTATGTTGGTTGGTAGAGTAAAAATACACACCATAGTCAGTACTTTGGTAAGAGGATGGATCTGGGGTTTGTGTTGAGGCAAAGGATGAATAGAATCACTTTTTTGTAAGTAAATTTAAGCTGTCAGCATTTTAGATCCACCATATATTCATCATGTACTTGTGCAATTGACTGGCCAGTTTTTTTTTGTGTTGCGTGTAAGAGTGCGTTACTAACCATGTGTACTTACGGATCAAAGATCAAGTAAAAAAGCTTCTATAAAAAGCTTGCATATCTAATTATCGTGATGGTCTACGTACTTGTATGTTATACTGTTACATGCGATAATTTAGTTATCTCTGAAAAAGGGGGCAGATGGTAGTATACGTTTTTGTTACTAAAATCAAACATTAATGCTTTCATTGACTGTATAGAGTTGGATGTTTACAATTAAAACTTTAATGAAATATGACATGAGGGGTGTAGTTGGAGGTTATTAAAAGTGAAAGGTTGTTATTGGTGGAAATATAAATTCGGTTGCACAGATTCTGCATTTTTTCAATCATCAAAAATTAACTTGTGTTGATAGTAGAGATTTTTGAACATAAGTATTGTTTTTAACTTGGTATTTTAATATGTTTAACAACTTTTCTGGATAAATCTTTGCCTTTCGTTTAGAACTTGTACTTGCATGTGTAATTTTTTTGTAGCTACTGAATTTTGTAAATTACTTGTTTAAATTAGGAAGTTGATTTCATCATTCATATAACAAGGATGAAGGTAACTTGCAGTTTAAAACAATAAAAATGCTTGCATGAAAACGTGACATTTGGAGTACGATTGTTTGATTTCATTGTACACTGTGACTTCGTGTAACTCGTGCATTACCTATGTTTGTATATTCCATGTAGTATGTGCATGGATTCGGTTTTTCTATTTGATTAATAGAAACAAGAATGTGACAGGTCGCAAGTGGTAAAGATGTTGTATTCACTAAAGGAAATGAATTGGCAAAATTTGGATGGCTATTTTGAATTCATAAAATAAAATAAACCAATGTCTCAGCCATTGTTTAATGGAGTCTATTGTCGGTTTGATGTACTATATACATGCATGTATGCAAATACACAACCGAACAGTATTTTCGTTGTTTTATTTAGTCATGTGCATATATTACGTATCTCATGTTTTAGTTTCTGAAATGCTCATTAATCTTTCAGGTAGACAATACGGAACAATATTATATCATGACATTTAAAAGTGCCTATAGCGCATACACAGATTTGTACGCTTACAAAGTTACATATTCTCATGCTGTGCAGCATATTGCTACATTATCATCTAATCGACATCGTGAACAAGTCACGTCGTTTTGCTTTATGAATAGATCTGCAATAATAGCTTAACCTTTATAGATTGCATTGATGCTGTTATATTTTTTACAATCGAACTTATTACTCGTAAAACGTGATGATTTGACTAACAAAAATGCTCGAATTCGTCCTTTTTCAACATGATAGATAAAGTTGGAAACGTCAATCATTTTGAAAATGTTTAATGCATTGAGCACTTTTTTCATCAAATATCGTTTCATTCAATAAAGCTCTTTTGGCACAAAGTTACTCAGGGAAAATATGACAATGATATGTAACACCTTCAGGCAAGCTTGCAACTTTTCCATACACCAGGCTTCACGTGTTTTTAACTGTGACTGACTGAAACACGAAAAATGTAAAAGAAAACTTACATTCAAACAGAGCTTTAACGTGTATCCATCCGTTAATGATATGTCCGTTCATCTTATTTCTCGTATATTTTTACTTGTATTATTCCAATAGACAATCGAATTCCAAAGTTAATATAACTTGAAGCGCGAATATAACCTCTGATGTATGCATTAAATGCATGAAGCCAAGTATAAAGCTATTTCATGTTTGAGAGTCAATCTGCTCACCCTATTGTTTACCGTCATTGTATTCTTTTTATTGTGCAATGCATGAAACGGTTGAGATTTTGATTGATCAGTACCATATACCACCAAATCGAAGACACTGTTGGGGCACATTTCTCTAAAACTTTGCGTATATTTTTGTTTGATATGAAGGAATAGCACGATACCCCGTGCCCCGCACACACCAATTCAAAGTAAAGAGAATAGATAAATAAATCATGAGATTCAAAGTTGAAAGCTCTGTACAAGGATGGATCTTTAGGGGTGCAACGAAGAGATGCATGTAACTGTCTCCCCATGGGGTTTTCGCTATGGTGGAAAGTATAAAAAACTGATTTATTTGGAGTTTGGAAGGCTTGACTTGATGAAAAAAGGAAGTACGCTGAGCTGAAACGCGTCGAATTTTTTTTTCATTTTGCACATTCTAAGATGTGAGCTAGCACGAGATCTTATTGCGCTTTTCATGTATTTTTTTGCTGAAACATGTGTCTAATCTTAAATTAAATGCTTAGTGTATATACACTGTTGTCACCAAAGGCTTTAAAATTTCACGGGATCTGACTTCCTAGGAGTTACATTGATAATCTGCCTGTGTTTATTTCATTTTGAAGAAAATGCATTTTGTTGGAGAAACGCAATCTTCATTCATTGATGCAATAAAAAGAGAAAAACAGCATAGAAGTAGGTATGCTTAAAGTTGCTTCATGAGGTAATTTTTGTTTAGAAATGAAGAAATAAATGGTCCATAACAGTATCTTCCTTTATATTTCCAACAAAACCGGAGAAATATGAGGACCATTACATAGGTTTCATGCTGACCATCTCTTTAACTTTCTCATTTTCTTTGGGGTTATCAGTTCTCCACCTCTTCCCTTTTGTAATCCCCCTACGACCCCCCATTCTCTTCTTTCTACCAGTCCATAAAACCATTTAAAATAGGATGGAGTTGCAAAGAAAGTAAACTGTTGATTGTTTTCTTCTAGCGCACACAAAAATGCTACATACATTGCATTTATTTTTTCGTGCTATATTTTCAATAAAAATTGAACGACTCTCTTGAGAATTTATGAGCAAGTCTTACTGAGGGTAGTAGAAAGGAAGCGGCAGTGAAAAATAGATTAC
The DNA here is from genome assembly GCA_034700605.1 of Willowsia nigromaculata. NCBI lineage: Eukaryota > Metazoa > Arthropoda > Collembola > Entomobryomorpha > Entomobryidae > Willowsia > Willowsia nigromaculata. The sequence continues at coordinate 6,402 of JAQIXX010005807.1, forward strand.
TATATTTATTTTGGTATTACGATATTTTTACTCCAAGTTTATACGGAAAAAAGTTAATGCTCTAACTCTCTAAATATTATACTTGGTTGGTACATCGGAGCACTGGATCATTCACACAACAATAGGTACACATACACATTTTATAACTTCTGCAGGGTCAGTTTCTGACACGTATGAAAAGTATATGCAATAAGCCAGCAAAATACATAAATATGCCCAATTTCTCATAAATTATTACAGTAGAATTACCAGAAAGTTGAAAATCACGTAGTTTTATATATAGTTAGGCTATTTTGCAGACTCTAGCAGCCGACGTACGAAAGCTGGGGACTGGTTGTTTGAAAGTACAATAAAATCATTAAAAAGACATTGGTTTCAATGGCAAAGTATAGTCGAAGCAGTGGTCATGCATACAGATGTATATTTATGACGAAGAAAAAATAAAATAGAAAAACTCGCGTACACTCCATTCATCGTCTGAAAATGGAGAATAAGTGGTATACATTGGCTACAGTTTCTTTTTTGAGTGGTCCCAGTGGGATATGTACCAAGTAGCAAGCAAAGAAAATAGCAAACCTTGATTGTACAACAGCGAAAAAGAAAGAGAAGCAAAAATAATATTCTTGTTCGGCCGCTGTTGTGCTGTTGTTGTCTCGATACAATCAGTAGCCGAGGCAAAAAACTATTCTGGATGCAGACAAAAAATTCCCTTTTTTATAGGTAGCAAACACTGTCTGCTAAAAATATAAATTCCATACATTACTTTTTTTATATGCAGACATATAGATAGACCCTTCGCCAATGCCCAGAGTGACTATAACATTTATATTGCATACTTCACATGACACTATATAGTTCAAGAAAGTACACGACTTGGTTGGGAGTAAAGGGTCTGTCAACTTTTGCACAGCAGCGATATCCTAGAATATTTATGTACTTAACGCGGACAACCGATCCGAATAAAATACTATCCTATCACCGTGTGAAATGAAAGATGCAATGCGTATGCAATGCCAAGATCCATCAAGTTTTCTCTTCTTTCCACCATTTCCACTTCCATGCTCTTTCGTCGCTGCAAGCAGATACCTAGAGACCTACTACTACAACCGCCGCCGTCAACATTCATTTCGGTTCAGGATGTGACTAGCAAACAGTGAAGCAAAAGTAAAAGGGAAGTATTACCACGGGTTAAAAACAACATCAGTAGCAGAATACCACCAGACACTCAGGAGACGGCAAAAGAAAACTTTTCACTGATGCTGCTGAGTTGAGTTGCGAACAGCAAATTTATATAATATTGCAAACTACGCTAAAGAGGACACATTATAGTGTGCAGAGATGCTTCTTGTTTTTCTAAAAGGAAGGAAACAAGATGACGTTTCTTCAACGAACTATCAGCAAAGGTAACTTTGTATATGTATGTATAACTTCAGGGAAGACACAATTTCATAAATACATTATTGTTATAAATATACGTATGTATATCTTTGCTTATGTGACGTTATATGATTTTCTGCTTCTACAAATGGTAAAAGTTAATAAAGAAAATGAAGAAATGTAGTATTTTCACGTGACACGAACTGAAGAGAAAACACATAATATAAATAATAGGTAGTTACTTCCGAAGATGGATAGTAGGATATAAAATCTAACTTCTGTAGATACATTTTCCTTGTGGCAATAATGAACAAGGCTCATAGACTACTAGAACATGAGAAAAAAGTCGATAAATTACATGTTTTCATATCACATTCCTTCGTGCAACTACTCAAACTTCTACTGTTCAGGAAAGGGTAATAGTGAAAGCAAGGCAGTTTCAAGTTTCCTTCGTTCAGCGTGCCTTGCAAAAACTTTTTCGTGCTCATTGTATTAAGTTTATGTACACTTGTACGTCCCATTCAATTCAATATATGAATGAGTGGAGTATGTTTTGGGAAAAACACGTACATGTGCTAATGCTAAATCGATTTTTTTCTGTAGATATAAAACTAGAAAGTACAAATATGCGAAAATACGAAAGTGGGCCAAGTACATCTATACCAATGACCCTCTGCATTTTTTGAGTTAAATTCCTTTCTATTCTTGTTTTTGCTGCGGGCTTTGCTGGATAAATCTGATCTTACTCCTAAAAGAATTTCTACGATGCTATCATTGACTCTATCTCTGATGGCATAAACACGGAGCATTCATGTAGGTAAATCTATTCGACTCGACATACCGTTAAACTTTTATTACAATCCTAGGCCTCCTATTAAAAACTTTGGATTGTATAAGACCGTATTTCGATTGCTTATGTAAACTGAATATTATGGATGACTTTGCAAAATTACAAATGTCGCAGTACACTACATTCCAAATATAGATGGATGAGAAAATGTCTTGGAGAAAATGTCCTAATAGTGGATTTTTTGTGCTATATTTTCTTCCTTGATACCCCTAACACAAACAGTAAGAGATAAAGGCACAAGTTTAGTTATTCCTAATGCTATCATTTTTTATACATACGTACATACACATTCAGGGTATGAATTAGTAAATCATTATACCTATCGCAAAATTAATGCATTCGTTTTTATGTTTCCGTATCTGTCTTATCACTGACGTTGGACTCTTTATAAAAACCATAAAAACTACAATATCATTCCAATAGCTGGTCTGACCTGACTGATAACTGACATGATTTGGAAGCTCTGGACAAAGTTGACGATGAGAGAAAATGACAACATTAAACGAAGCGGTCGGAAGTAAGCAATGAACTTAATACATTAGTTTAACTCAGAGCATCAGTTTGAAGATATCCCTGTTATCATTTATCACCGGTGGCTGGTAGACAAATTTCCAGGTGAGGTGCAAATAAATACATGTACAAAGCTGACTTAAAAAGTACCTATGTAGACACGGTATATTTATGTATCTTTAGATTTTAGTTTTGTTTATGGAGTTATTGATCCAGTTACGGCACTTAGGTTTCTTCTGATGTACGTATTTTTGTAGATAATTCTATTCTTTATATTTATTTTAGTTATAAACCCGTACATTCAACTTTATCTGGCAATGCGGAACTTTTATGATTTGGAAAACTTGGTTGATTAAATGGTTGCTGTATTCTCACCCATCATTAGAAATTGAAAAATACACTATAAGCAAGAACGCATATCGCCTTAAAAACTCCTGGTGGAATAAATATGTAATTCAAGTACATATTAATTATCAAGACTTTTACACAACCAGTGTCTTTGAAATGAAAGCTCAAAATATATGATGCACAAAATTTCAACATGTACATAATTTATTACACAGTGCATATTATTTAACCGAATAAACGGCTGAAGAAGCGGTGAATTAAACTTTAATGAATGCTTAAATTTCTATTTCCAACACAATTTGTAGCATGAAAGAAACGGACAAAATTTACTTAACAATTAGAACTAATACTTATATATATGCTTGAGCGTTAATTTTTGTGGACAAATTCTGTTAAGGTAATGCGTAAAAAAGAATGTGATAACGCTATAAGCCCTATTATAATGTTAAAAGTTTGTCGGCGAAATGGTCTGCGCTACTGGAGACCAATGAATAGAGTTTGAAGAATTTACCATATCACATACCGTTACATCAAATAACAAATTAGTGGACATACGTTCATGTTCGCAGTTAATATTGACAATGAGAAAATGGAAGCGGAAATTGGAAGTGGAAAAAACGATGATGACGAAAACATAAGAGTGAATGAAAATCAACACGCCGAAAGTAAGCAAGATACAGCTTCTCTCGATCCCATTCATTCTCTTCAATTATGCTAGGAAAGTATGTTTCAAGTACATTTGCTGTGGGTGAATAAACGTAGTACATCATTGCGTAGGTCACATTCCTTCGCTCTACTAACTTTAGTTACTTTAGCCCAGTATAACTAATAACTAGAATAAATAAAACATTGACTCAAAAATTGAATTTACTACACTGGAAATTGCATTTAGAGCAAAAAACGTTTCATTGTTTTGCTACTGTTTAAAAAGTTTAAATTAACACAAAGACCAAGTCTCCTAAAAGGCTTCGAACCTTTTAAAAGACATTTTTATTGCAAGCTTTTGACAACTAGAGAATTCTGTAGGGAATTTATATGCTCCATTGTCAGGATGATGAAAAAGTCATTTACGCCACAGTCGCTTAAGCTATGAGCAGAGTTATCTAGGGGCACAATAGACTGTATAATTAATAACTCTATACATTAAAGGGGTTTAGCTCATCTTGAACAATCAGAAAGCCCTTGAAACAGCTTCGTTTCTAACGATCTCCCAGATCCAGTGGCATTCCTGCACATTCTATATAGCCAACTATTATTGTAGTAACAGCTGCATATCATCGAACCGTGACCAGTCGAGATTTTTACTTTTTTTCAAGTTACAATGCAGACACGTCTTTCTAAAGAGTGTACATTCACCATTCACCACACTATCAAAACAGTCGAGTGCATAGTTATGAGCTTCAGGAGAATGCTATCAAAACTCCGCTACATCAATACTGTTATTACTAAACATTGAAATGAAGTTAAACAATTGAATAGTCATTGAAAAGATGAAAATGGAAGGGGAAGGTTCCAGTCAATATTATCCCTGGTGAACTGCTCCTTGCCTTTGGTGCATATTCATTTGACTTATATTATATCAATATGAATCCTGAAGGACCAATGGATATTAATAAAATAGAACAGAATTCACATAGAAAAACGCTTTGGTTTGTGATCATCATTGTATTGAAACGGAAAAAAAGATGGGAATCACCATCATGAGGTGAAGCATAAAAATATACAAACGAATAGAAACATACTAAAGCCTATATTGTGCACTCAGCAGTGAACTAAAAGCATGGAAAAAGATGATCCATCAATTCCCACGACACAGTAGCTGAATGTAGAATCCAACAAAAGGGAGCTTCGTTTACTTAACATACATTATACATTATTATTATGATTTTATTTTAGAGTCATGAGTCATTATTTGAAAAAATGAAATACACTAAAAATGTTTTTCTTTTGATGTTCCATCTACTGGAAACAGCTGCTGTGAAAAGTAGCATTAACGGTGAGCGGAACACGCGTCACTATTCAATGCAAAATGAAAAAAAGGTTTATTAATCACAATCATTAACACTTGCATTGAGAAAGAAAAGCAATTTCATAAAAATACTGCTGCTTTGTACAATGCATGCAAGTTTTTTGTCCATTTGTTACAACAATGTTAAATACATTCATCTAGTTAAAAATGCTTCGCCATGTGTGCTATGCGTGCAATAACGATAAATGTAAAACAGCAATGCACAGTGATATCGTTGAAAGTTCAAACATTTTCATCCGAGTTTTTTTCTCATTCCATTTTTACTAAACTGAATGACTTTGCTGCAATAAACCTTTGTAGGTACTAATTTAGATATTATTACATAAGTACAAGTACATAAGTTTTTGGACGAAATATGGAATGCTAAAATGTAGCCACTTCACGGATTTCAGTCTCATATTGTACAAACTTCGAACACAAGTATATCCCAAACTGACATTTCTTTCATTCAATGAGGCAAACGTTATTTTCAGTTTTTGCAATTATTGAGATCAAGTGGAAAGTCTTGGGCATGGTAAAATATCCCATACACCTAATAGCTAACCAGATATGCAATAATTTGTGGAGAACCAGCAAAATAAATTCATGAAATAGATGAATGATTGCATCTTAGGAAAGACAAATTGTGCAAAATCAAATTTTCTGCCTGATATAACCATCTACCGTCAATTTCGCATCTCTACCTAGCAGCTCATGTTTTCATTTTGATAAGTTTTTTGGGAAAGGCGAGTGCTTCGTTTTTGTAGGTGTGTGGGATTCGTTGCGGTTTATGGTCGCCAGTACCACAGGACATCAAGTATCATGTAAGAACGAGTGCAAAGCATTAAATCTTTACCAAGAAGGTATGCATGTTACTAGAGTACTTGCAGTCTTTGCTGATTGCTTCATCATTCCATAAAACCATACTCGATTCTGTTGCATTGTCATGAATAAACGCAGAACGTCGATTCGAAATTCGAAAACTCAATTCTTCTTCAACTCCAACCCCCTCCTTCTTTGAACAAAACAAATTCAATCGTGGATTACAATGCAGAAATAATTTCTTCCAATGAGATCAAAAAATCCAAAAGGATACATGATGATGATGGTTCATATTTCTTAAAACTGTTCCTCTAGCCTCTTCTGTTTTGTCTTGTTGTCGGCGGTGCCATTTTTTGTTAGCAAAACTGTTGAAGAAATGAAAACTCATGTAACAGAGTAATGTTGACGATTAAGGTATGACGCATCTGCCATCATTCAACTTTCTCTACCTTGACTTTGTGATTTACAGTCAATTCGACCTTAATCGCTGAAAATTATGCTGATACCGCCGATGCTGATGATATCGATTTTTACCAGAAGATAATACTATGCACAAGCCTTGTGTCTAGCATGCATGCCTGATATTGTTTCATTATGAGGAATGAAAGCATCGATCATATTTCAAAAATTTGAAAATCATTCATACAAAAAAATGAAGATGCAATTTTTTGCTCTGGATACAGATCACTTCAGATGAAATGATGCATGAAAGATGCAGAAAAACTAGTTATAGCGTGTGATCAGGAAGGTGCCAATATATTTGTGGAAAGTATGAGGAGCACTTCCGCATGTCAAGATGAAACTTTGATGTGTAAAAAGTACAAGAACACATGAGTACACGCTACTTTTGCTCGTGATTGCGTTTCATCTATGCAGGCATAGTAAAGAAAAGTACAAGTATACCAATTTGTCTCGGTGTATTATTATTATTATTCAGCTATGGTAGTTTTTATGCGTATCGATAAATGTGGGAACTATTATAGTAGGGTGAT
>JAQIXX010005808.1:0-13307 GCA_034700605.1 Willowsia nigromaculata
ACCATATTATACTGCAGATGAATGCACACCACCTAATGCATTTGGATGGGCTTACATAAGAATAAATTTTGAAGAACACAGAAAGCGTAGGTTAAACATAAGGTATAGTATTGTAATAATAAAAGCAATAAAAAGACGATGACCGAAGAAGCCAGTTAAACATACATGGCAAAGACGAAGCCATATGATGCAGACACAGGTTTATAGAAGTAGCACAAAACTCCGATGATCATGGAACTTTTAAGAAGTGCAAAAACCCCTATAGATTTGTCTAACAACATGCATGTTGCATATTATCCAAAGTATGCAGCAAGTATTCATAAAGAAGTTTATATTGTTATCATTATTACTTCTCTCCCGTCTTGATTTTTGAAGTGCAGTACCAACCAGCTACAAACTTTCAACAAGATGGAAGCAAATCCTCTCTCTATAACATAAGCATACTAACGGAAGACAATGCATGATATAATACACAATCATGAGTCATGTCATGTTATGGACATGTATTCTAATAATGCATGAGATTATCATGCATAACCGAGCTTTAGTTGAATTATTTGAGACTTGTGCGTGTGACATTTTCAAAGGCAAATTAACAATGTTTTCTTGATCACACATGTTTCAACCCTTTGCTACGAAGAAGACTACATTTAGCTGGTTTTATGTTTGTACTTTTACTGCATAGACTTTTTCGTGAGGAGAATGGACGTCTTCACCACTTACAGTCATATACCAGTTTTGCGATAACATACAGAGTTGGCGTTTCTCTTCATTTTCAAGTGCAACCACCTTTTTTCTAAATAAGCTGCAACGCAGTTTCTACTGTTTAGACTGGGGTTGATTATGCGCTTCGGATAATGAAATCTCAGTTTCTGTGAAGAAAGGGTTTTTCAAGTGGGAAAACGACCAAACAAAAACGTTAGTATTAAAATAAAATTATGCCGTTTTCGGAAAAATCAGATCTGAAAGATGAGCGGCGACCCTTGCTTCGTGACCCTGTGTGGCATTACAATCACAGATATGGTCGAGGAAGGGGCTATGACTCTGAGGAGATGGACGAATTGTTAGGGAGGGACAATGCAAGAACCCAACGGTTTCAGTGGATGCTGTTTGTCGGTGTCACGTAAGTAAATTACATGGAAGCTTTTAATCAGAAATGAAATGCACGAATATGTCTCATTAAGTAAAAGTCAACGATTATTTTGGATACAATGCAACTTATAATTGTGAAACGTTAGTAAAATTGCGTCATTTCAAACTAAGGAAATAATAGTATATGAATTGATTTAACAGGTTTCTCTCTATTCTAATATTACTGGCGACAATGGGACTCCTTATAAAGCTCTCAGAGACACATCCCCCAGTTGGACCGATAGTTCCAACTACAACAACCACTCCACCATTTTCAAAATTACCAGTATCAACTGTGAGCACGGCCATACCTAATGTTACATCCAGTATTTTATTAGCAACACTCTCATCAAATACAACCCCAGGCATTTACGCTAATGGGTCTTCCCCAAGTTAAAATGTTTGAAGACGATATTGTCGTGTCCGATTGGATCATTTTATGGTTGGCTATTTCGACAAATCCATTATGAATAACGATCATGCATTACTATACTTTCAGAAAATGTTTTACTTAAGTTATGGATGTATTTAGCGTACGATTTAAAAGGAATAAACACAGATATTTTAGTACGATGTATGACTTGGTTTAAGTTGAAGTATTCACATCATGTCAATTTTGAAACGCTTGAGATGACAACGAAAAATTTGGGGCACTTGAAACTCTTGATATAATAATGCATGTACTCATTGACAATTCATAGTGAATTGTCTGCCAACATGAGTGTCTTCATTAATACTGGTACAACATTTCCTTGTAGAATATCAGCTTCCATGAAAAATCTCCCATAACCCAGAGCGTCACCCGTCATCCCTCATTTCTACGCTAACGGATCGGATGGAATTAGCTGTAGATGAACCGAGACTTCGTGTCTCAGAAGCGTTGAGTGGAACTGTTGAAAGACGAGAGTCGATTAATGACACCGAGAATTTCACAAAAACATGCAGTGTACAAACTTTATTGTATTTCGCGAATCTACCGAATATCTCAATTCAATACAGAGACTTAAATTAGAGCTTTTACATCCCAGTCAATTGTAATAAATACAATAATTTTTCAAAAGGTTGTTGAATGTTGCGCTCTTATAAACGCACTCGCATGCTAATCTGTATTTGAAAGGAAATGCAAGACAGTCAAGCCATGCATGTTACTAGATCTGCACCTCTGTCCTTTTCAAACAGACAAGGAAACGCCCCTCCACATTACACGCTCTCGATTTAGTCCTAAAGAACATACTTGATTTCAGATAAAGTGTGACATGGTGCTTGCAAATATATGTAAATCGCATATAAGTTGGAACCGTGCATGTGGAACTTAATACGTTAGTCGACAACGACAATCAACAGACATCCTGGTCCCCAAATGAATTAGCGAGAAGTGTATTGTATAATGTTGCCGCTGTACATGTCAGGTTGTTGCTGAATTATAAATTGTGTGTGATCCGAGTCAGGAGTGAGCGACAGGTTTCTTAGATTAATGGTGATTCTGGATACGTTACAATGCTTGGTCTGTGCTTAATCGTGTGTGGATCCAAACTACAAAGTCGAAGAAACGGAAACACATAAAATCACTAATTCTAATTTCTACAAAAAACAAGAGCTTTGCATACTGTCTGTAATGAAAAACAGGAAACCCATTTGCCAGTGTGGAATGACTAGGTTTTTTTGCATGCTTATAGTGCTCAACTCATTCATTTCTGATACGAAAAATGCCAGGATCACTGTAAACAATAGTATATATCAGCTACTACTACTACTACTACTTTCCTTTGTTATCTCCAATCCAAACAAAATGTCATCTATACATCTTCGTTTTAATCGTTTCCAATTGATTCAAAATGTTTACTAAGCCATCTTATCGTTTTAATACGTTCCTTTTTATGTCCAACCAACCAAAAAAGAAAAGATATTGTATTCTGACTATCATATAGGAAAACAAAGAAGCCAAAATGTTCAAGATATTTGTGACTAGCGGAAATAGTGTAAACTGGGTCATTTAATTACATTCCAATTTTTAGCATCTTTTTTCTCTTCTCGCTCAAACAAACACATTTTCAGGAGTAACTTCAAGAAAGAAAGAAGACCTTTCTTCAAAAAGCACACTACCACAATCACATTATTTCCATTTTACTTTCAACATCCTCTTTGTTTATTTATGTTACCTATTCCCCATCAAAAAGTTCATATTTCTAATATTTTATCGGGAAAGCTGATTATGTCAAATGGCGATTCATACGAGTCTCATTCCAACATGCCATTCAATCCCACGAGTGCTCAACAATTAAAGCCAAATCCACCAATGCCGATTCATCATCGTGGTTTGAGTGCAAGTCAAAGGCAGTCACTAATTAGCCAACCTGCAGGAGATAGATTATCGTCAGAAAACGACACAACAAAGATTTATACTTCAGATCAAGGCGATTCTGCAAGTTGTATTGAATATGTGGCAATTTTCCTCTCGTGGTTTTTCACCATTATCTTCTTCATTTTACATGTTACAAAGTGACGAGGGAGCATCAAAGAGCTGTTATTTTTCGCATGGGAAGATTACGGGATGGTGGGGCAAGAGGACCTGGAACATTCTTTATTTTGCCTTGTGTCGATGAATGTTACATTTTGGACTTGCGAACTGTTACTTTTGATGTGCCGCCACAAGAAATACTAACTCATGATGCGGTTACCGTTGCGGTTGATGCTGTAGGTTAGCTAATTCTTCTACATACCTTTCTTATGATTCAACAAACATAAGGATTGATTGTTATTTTACAAATGCTTTTAACCTACAGTTTATTACAGGGTTTACAATCCAACTGTGGCGGTGGCCAATGTGGAAGACTATAACCGATCAACTCGACTCCTTGCATCCACAACATTACGCAACGTTTTAGGAACAAAGAACCTAACTGAGATTTTAGCAGATCGAGAAACTATTGCACATGTAATGCAAGCAGCTTTAGACGAGGGTACTGATCCTTGGGGGGTTAAAGTGGAGAGGGTGGAAATCAAAGATGTTCGACTTCCACAGCAGTTACAAAGGACAATGGCGGCAGAGGCGGAAGCTACAAGGGAAGCGAAGGCAAAAGTAATCGCTGCTGAGGGAGAGGTGAAAGCAAGTGAAGTATTGAAGCAGGCATCAATTGTTTCATCTCAGAGTCCTGAAGCCCTTCAGTTAAGGTACTTGCAGGCGTTGAGTACAATTGCGACGGAGAAAAATTCAACGATTATATTTCAATTACCATTGGACATGTTCACCCCTTTCGCAAGGGGAGAAAACGTGGTATAATAGGATTTCTTGAGGCGTTGCAATTGATGACAAAGGGCATAAAACAAATCTCATGAAATTTTATTGCTAGATTTGAGAAAATAACGGTAATTAATTGACACATAGGTGTGTGCAATCCGCATTGCGTCATGCACAAAGTCTATATTTATGTAAATAAAATCAAATGCTATTTGTTGTAGACAATGACAATGGATTCTTGAAATAAAATTCTACGAAATTATAATAGTTCTTGTGTAACAGCATGTTTTACTAATAACTTTAAATCTGACGGAGACATCATATCTTGAGGTCGTTTGCATTGCAACATGTGGCGCTCATAATCATCCTTGAATTGAAAATAAATCAATCTAAGCATATCAGTAAAACTGTCTTCTCTAATCTTTTCACTACATCTCAAGTTGAAACCTGCAAGGGACTATCCTCATTTCTAAGATTAGATCCGGTCCCGACAAAAGTTGACATTTTAGTCACAAAATCTTTTTGATGGACAAAGAGGAAGTGCAAAGCACTAGTTCGACACTTAAAGGGGACGCTAACGACAACGATGGGGAAAGTAAATGCAATTCAATCGCCACTGCCGACTCATACTCTTCATCCTCTGCGAATGAGACAGAAGAAGATGATGTGGATTCTGACTTTAACGACAGCCTATATGAGTTGATTCAGCGCATGCAATTGGTAGGGAAGGACAGTGGTGTTGAACAATCTGTGGTTTTAGAAATACCTGGCAAGGCATGTGTAATAAAGAAACTCATGAGTTATTTTAACTGGTGGAATCAGCCAGAACAAGTTCAATTTAGGTTTACTTTCTTTCCGTTTCTTACGCAGATTAACCCAAAATACTACTCAAAGCGATGCATAAAAAATATTGAACTTGGAAGGTCTATGCCAGTGTCTTCTTCATTTCAGAAAGTTGTGGTCACTACGGATCCATTAATGAGTGACGGTTATGTCATTTTAACTGAAAACAGGGCTTCAAAGATATTTTATGCCATCTCATCAGCTATATTTCACTCGTCAGAGTCTCTTATGGCGAGTCAAGTCAAACTGATGTACCTCAAACAAATAGAAAAGGACTATGCTGCCGCCAAAAAGAGTAACAACAACAAGGAAATACGAAGGTGCATTCGTCTGGTTAACAAAACAGTTTTGGAATACGATGAGCCCTGGTTCGAGGAGGAATGGTTGATCGCTTCAAAAGCGTACTATGCACCTGTCCATGTACTTTACAATTGCAATAGGGTACCCTCCAATCCTCACATTGTGCGTTATCAATTTTCACATGTTGTCAGCGACGAGCCGCCCATTAGAATAGTTGTAGATAATGGAGAATAATCATTGACTGTTTTGATGACATGACAAGTTGAAATATTTAAGCCATCGAGCAATTTATGAGATTGGTGTATTGAATTTGGAATTCTTCTTTTATTGCATCATTACTGCTAACATGGTTCAAGTAAAAAACGTTTCATATTATTCATAAAGTAAAAGGTTATCGCTTCTTCAGTTTGCACATAACGAGTTGGATATAAGCACAAGTAAAAAATTTGCGTTTGCAATCCTCAAAATGGAATTCGCTTGGGCTTTACATTATTATTACGCTATACATTGAATACATTCTATTCTATTCATTCTATTTCTATTCTTGCAAGTAGAGATTTAAATTTTTTTAGTAAGAATTAAATAGCAAGAGAGAAGAAAGGTAAAAATAAGATCATTGAGAAGACACGTATTTCATGGAGCTACGCTAACTCTGATAAGTTAAAGTTTTCCAACTAACCTGACAAAGCTGAAATGATGTGAAATGACAGGAGCAACCTGCACAATATGTACGAACTCTCATTTCTGATCTATCTACTTTCACTTTTAGGTACACGTACAAGTAATGCATTGTATATAAGTGCAAACAGATGCGCTTTTGCGTGCAATGCGTGTTGTGTTTGACAGCAAAGTTTCAGCTGCACAAGATATGGAAAGACAAAAGAATATTGAAGCTTCATAAAAATTTGTGTAAAGTATGCTCATTGATCTCAATAAGTGGAACAATGTTGCAAATCAGACATTAGAATGTTGTGATTCCATCACACATTAAATCATCATCAGTGCTTCTCATTCCAGGAATATGGAGTCATTTTGCTTCATATGTGGATCCAGCATTGACTTTGTCAATACTCATGTGAGAGAAAATCTTAAAAATCTGAAGCAGTTTTTATTGAATCTCTGCAAATTACTGTCTATCACAAGCGTTAAGGCTGACGAGTGGGATTTCTGTACTGACATAAAATCATCAATTTGCTGTGAAAGCTGTTATGAAATCCTGAAAAATGTTGAAAGACTGCATGTAATACTTGAAGAAACAGAGGTGAGAACAGGGAAAACATTCATTGTAAAATGTGTACTGATTTGAATCTATAAACCAAACTTTCATTATTTGTAGAGGCAGCTAAAAGAATTCTTGACTCAAGTTGAGAAATTGGTAATCAAATCTGAGTCACAAAGCATTCAGGAGTCACTGTGGAATGCGAGTTGTATCAAATTTAGACAAAGTATTGCGGAAAGTATGTCTTGTTCTGTAAAACTAAACCTAACTTTAATGTATTTGTGAAAGCTTACATAAACTATAATATGATGTTTTACTTTATATACAATTTATGACAATTCAATTTTAATTCATACAGAGGCTGCGATCGAACAAGACGAAAATGGAGTCAAATTATCTCCTGAGATTTGTATTAAAGAAGAATTTGACAATCAAAGTGGCGATGATAGCGAGAGTAGAAATCTAGATGAAAACTTTGATCATAATTGGGAAACCGTGAAAACTCAGGATTTCGATACTGACATTAGTCCAAGTCCAGTCACCACAAATGAGAAGACAAACACTGAAGCTGTAGATGCAATTTTAAGCGATGTTTCTGTAAAAGAGGAGCCTCTCGATGAACAATATAACTATACCAAATTAGCTGAAGCTACTTCTAGTCATACAACTCGCACGATAGTAAAACTGAAACGGTCAGTTGGAACGAAAGGCAAACTTTCTGTTAAAAAACAAAAGATCCTCATATTTGACAACGAAACTGAGGATCCTGTCACCGTCACCCTTGAGAGGAGGTCATCAAAAAGAGTAGCAAAGAAATGTGCGAAGGAGGCATTAAAACGATATGCGTTGAATGTAAGTGACGAAGATGATGATCAAAGCTCCAGCAAAGATAGCAAAGACGAAAGGCAAAATTCCAGAGTTTGGTCGGAAGCAGACGTAACTGATGCAGAAAGCAATGATGAGGAGCTCCCTTCCACAAAATCGGGGAAAACGAAAGGTGATGGTGAACAAAAAGTGAAAAAGTAAGAACAGGCATTTATGTATGTATAAATAATTTTGCATATATTTGTTTCATGATAATGATTAATCTTTACAATTACAGAATGAGGAAAGGGGAGTTTTATCCGTTCGTAGTGGCAGAAGACTATTTGTATTTATACCGGTGGGGTACTTTTGTCCGCTACACATACACCCATTTAAAATGTTTAGCCCATGATTGCAAGTTTGAGACTGCATTTGATTACTTTCCTTCGTTTCAAATCATGAAGACTCACATCAATGAAAATCATCGTGATCAAAAACATCGACAAAGTATGCGTTTCTAGAATTCCTAAAAAACACAAGCAGACGATTGCACATGGGAATTGTAATATAAAATATTATCTGACTTGTATGCTTTCTGCTTTCTCTCATTTCAGGGACTCCACATCCCTGCCACTTGTGCAACAAGCTATGTAAAACTCAAGATGAATTTCGCAAGCACATAAAAAAGGCACATCATCAAGTGTTTGGAACACATTCAAAAGCAATATGTGAATGCTGTCTCATGTACACTCGACATTGTTACGCAAGAACACATTTATTCAATCACAAAAACGAGGAGGAGAAAGCAGCAGCGCGTGCAGTCAATGACGGCTCAACCAGAAACTTTAAACCAAAAGAGAGTGAAATGACAGAGAAGAATTATAAATGTGATTATGAAAATTGCACAAGTTCCTTCAAAAGCGGAAGGAATCTCAGACGTCACAAGCAAGTGCATCTTCCACTGGAGCTCAGAACTGATCAAACTATCTGTCCAGAATGCGGCAAACAAATGTTGAAGGAGTGTTTGGCGACACACATGCGAAGAATCCACCACCCGGAAATGGCTGACAGAGTTTTAATATGTCCAATTTGTGATAAACGATATCTTACTGGGGATGGCGCTATGTTACAAAAGCATATTCGACAGCACAAAGGAGACAGACCGTTCCTCTGTACAGAATGTGGGCGCTCATACGTTGGCAATGCAGAGTTAATTGCTCACGTCAATCAGGTACATCGGGATGAAGATCCAATTACTTGCGAATGGTGTGACCAAGTTTACACGAAGCCAAGAAGTTTACAAAAGCACATAATGCGAAAGCACCCTGACAAATATAAAAAGAAGCCCAGCTTAAAGAAAATGTCCAAGTTTTACTATACAGAAGCGCCGTCTAAAGCAGACTTCATAGGACCCGTTCAGCAATTTCCATGTCCAATTTGCGAAACTATTTGCAAATACAGATCTACACTGAAAAAGCACATGAAACTACATTCCTCAGACACCGGAAATCCTGCAAAAAATGTAAGGACCATTCGCGCTCGTCTGGGACCAAGTACAAGTGCATCCAAAACATTCAATGAAAGCTCATTATCATCAACAGACGCTGTTTCCACTAATAATCAAAATAGTAGTCGGAAGGAGTCAGAGGAGGACAGCACCTTTCCGACAAGCTCATCTTTGTTATTTCCAAGTTCAAGCATATCATTTTTTGGACAAAGCTGAAATAAAACCATTTCCATTTAAAATGAGTGCAATAAAGTTTTTATCGTTTTTTACACAAAAAATACGATTTCATTTTATTTTACGATGTTAAACCATTTTTTAAGCAATTTTGTTCTGACACTTCTGACAAAGCACTAGCTTCATTTATGGTTCATTGATGGCTATATGGCAATTCATACAGTATTATAATCGAGAGGTGAATACGCGTGCTAAAATTACAGAAACTGGATTTGTGCAAAATGCATACGTGAAGCTTTGGCCACGTTACCCTGCATATCAGCATAGAACACCGCGAAGTTGACTGGTCTTCTTGTGTTTTGTTTACATGCTTTAATGTGAAATCTTTAATGCATGCGTATGTGCAATGTTTGTTTGTACACAAAGCTTTTGTATGATGAATGATGACGAGACTCTCATCATGAGAAAGAAAAGTGTGTGAATTCCGTCATACCTCTTAATACGTGACACTTCTGTGTATGAGAACAATAATTAATTATTCAGCAGGTGCTTTTGTAGCAAATATACTTTTTAATGTTTTGCGACAGTTGAGCATTGCTAGTGAATGGCTAATCTGCCTTTTTTGTGGGGTTTCTTGGACTTGGTTGATATCCAGAAAGAATTTATTTGCAAAAAACAAACGCAACTGTTTTAACCGAGGAAGCTTAAGTGCCATATTAAAGTGTACTCATGGGTGTTTTACAAAAACAAAAGCTTATTTTGATTCGTCGATAGGGGTTCATAGTTCATACATCAAATGATTACTTTGTCTTTGAAAAAGAGTATAAGAATGGCTTCAATGTTTTCTCCTATTTCAAGTCGTTCTCCTCCTGTAGTTGTTGTTCTTGGAAGTACTGCTAGTGGAAAATCCAAGCTAGCAATTGACTTGGCTAAACATGTCGGTGGTGAGGTCATTTCTGCGGATTCCATGCAGGTATTCTTGGGTTTTCTATACTCCTTTTGAAGAGATTACTGATTTTCATTTACATTAGTTCAAAATTGATCACTGACAAATTGCATTCTAATGAAAATATTCTTCTTTGTCCTTTTTTTATCTTTAGGTGTATGAAGGACTGGATATTTTAACGAACAAGGCAACAATGGAGGAAATGCAGAGTGTTCCACATCACATGATAGGCGTTGTGAATCGCACAGAAAAGTTCGACGTAGTTAAATTTCGGGATATGGCCTTACCCATCGTAAGTTAGCTTCCAATTTTTGTGATTTTGTGGTGATGCACCTTTATACCCTCCAAGTACGAAAACGAACCGTTTTAAACGATGTATTCATTTTCAGGTTCAGGAAATATTGTCAAAAGGGAAAGTACCCTTTATTGTGGGGGGTACAAACTACTACATTGAAAGTCTATTGTGGAAGGTGCTAATGAACGAAAACGTACCTGAGACGGAAGTTGATAAGGAGAAAGCTAATAATAATGATTCTACAACGCTGACGAAAAAACCAAGATTGATTCAAAATGAGGAGGTTGCACCAATTCTGGAATTTATGCATCGTGTGAAAGGAAATTTTACGGAACCAGAAGTGCTAGAAAGATGGACTGAAATGGCATTGCATGGAGCTTTGGAGGAGGTCGACCCAAATAGAGCTTTGAAAATTCATCCCAACGACAAAAGAAAAGTTGTGAGGTCCTTACAAGTCTTTTTTCGTACTGGTCGTCCTCATAGTGAACTGATTGAGGAACAGTGCTCTGTGGGAAGCGACGATGAATCAAGAGGTGAAGGCAATGATGACGAGTCCAAATCTTCCCATAGTTTAACTGGGAAGTTAGGGGGTCCCTTGAGGTTTCGAAATTGTCTCTGCTTCTGGATACAAGCTGACCGAAAGATTTTGAATGCAAGAATCGAAGATAGGGTAGAGAAAATGGTAGAACGCGGAATACAAGAAGAAATAGACAACTATGTGGACTTTATCAGGAAGGATAATAGGTAAAATTAGGAGTTTGTCTGCTTCCACAAAAGGTCATTATCAATTTTTAATCTTATCAGTATATAAAGTTATGGTCTATTTTATCTGTAGAGAATGGGATTTTGAGCTCGGACAAATGCAGTCAATTGGAGTCAAAGAATTCAAGTCATATATTCAACAACCTGCTGATCAACGGCAAACAGAAACGGGTCAACAGCTTTTTAAAGACGGTTTAGAGCGTCTTAAAATAGTGACGAAACAGTATGCTAAAAGACAAGTGCAGTGGATGACGCAGCGGTTCCTAAAATCCACCAGACGACAAGTACCGCCTGTGTATGGGCTTGATGGAAATCAAACTGATGATTTAATTTGGACAGAAAAAGTTACAAATCCGGCTAAACAAATTTTGGAAGCGTATTTACAAGGGAATTTGGATATGCCTTTGTTGAAAGAAAAA
Source organism: Willowsia nigromaculata (assembly GCA_034700605.1). NCBI lineage: Eukaryota > Metazoa > Arthropoda > Collembola > Entomobryomorpha > Entomobryidae > Willowsia > Willowsia nigromaculata. Next base: position 11,639 of record JAQIXX010005808.1, read on the forward strand.
CGAGTTCAAATTGATGCTGCACTGGACGAGGATGATGCGGATTTCATATCACGAAAATGCGAAGCGTGTAATAAAATTCTTCTAGGAAGTCTTCAATGGAAAGAGCATATGAAATCCTCTAAACACTGGAAAATTGTGAAAAAGAAGAGCAAGGAAGTCACTAAGCTCACAACGATTTTGAGCAATCGCACGTTAGTTTTACAGGAACAGCAAGACGCGACATAATTTAAACAAAAAATATTATTATTTTTATTGATTTGATAAATAGCGAAATAAATATATTTAGCGCAGAACTTCTCAAAAGCTAGATTATTCTATTATTTCTTGGCGGTTTCTTATGTGGTGAATGAAAGCATACCAATTTTACTTAGGTATTTGTGTAAAATCTAAGAATTTCTTGGTATACAGAAATCATTAGAATACGAAGGAAGAAAAATAGTGGGTATGAAATTCACACGCAGACAGAAATCTTCTGTTGCGAAACAATTTTAACTTGTTACATATTTTTTCTCTCCAAAAAGGTTCCATATTTCCATCCCACAAGTCATCATGCATTAGAGTCGTTGGGGTATTAAGAGATATATGTCTCATCGGTCCTCAGCTGGATTCCATTGCAAAAGTTTTATTCTTTGGCATATTTGTCTAAATATTTACATATATTTATATTATACATCCTGTACTAGCTATCACTATCACTTTCATTCAAAATTCCAAACTTTCACCATTGTAATGAGGCTTGAATCCAAAATCCTTTTGTGGACTAGGATTTTAACAAGCATTTGACCCTTAAATACCTACTTTATGTAGTATGACTCGGACTCGAAATCAAGGTCATACGATTGGATTGGGAGGATTTCTTTAATGCATTGTACTATACTAAATACTCAGCGCCTTAAAATTGGATTATTATTGACTGGGTGCACGTATCAATAATTTTTCTTCTTCTAGAATAAGCAAGGTGAGTTTCAATCAAAATCGCTGTAAATAGTAATGGTTGACAGCATATATCAATTAAAACTAATTGCCTCATTTATTCTCGACTTACTGCATCCATATCAAACTTTCATTTTATCTTAAAGCCTGTCGAAAATGATCATTCTTTGCCTTGTCCTATAATGATGACTCTTCTCTGCTTAATTTACGGTTATGTTGGCTAGTACGTTTGTAGTACAAAATGTACAACAACTATTGTAACTGTTTTTAATGTTGTCAATTGACTCATTGTTATTCAGCAACAAGCGTCAACCGTTACAATTAACAGTGACATCTCCTCTCGCGTATCCCACCTCATTTCCATTTGCCCTTTTTGCCGTCAAATCGCGTGTGAAGTGCAGGTATCAAGAACTGTGTTAATTTATATTGGACAAACCATCAAAAATATTTGATTCCCATTTATTGTTTTTTAGCTTCTTAGCAAAAAGTGCAAAGGTATGTTATGAATATGCTTTAGTAGCCAGTAAATCGCAAACGATTTTTGCAGGTCGAGGTGGTGCAGACAAGTTTATGTAATAGTAAACGTTATATTTCTGCTGTGTAATTTGAAACGCATAAGCACACCAGATCACTTTTTTCTCTCCTCTAGATTTTATTGGTGGACATTATTTTTGCGCACATGTCACTTATCACGACATGTACCTTATGCCACTTGCCACCACGACAAGTGTGAAGA